>JAPTHA010181067.1:0-13227 GCA_029814585.1 Gymnapogon annona | reverse complement strand
ACTGTTTACACTGAATTACTGTTTATAGTACTGTTTACATTGATGTGTAGTATTTTCACTGTTTATAGTACTGTTTATATTCATTCATCTTCTGAAGCCGCTTTATCCTTTGCGAGGTCCCGGGGCTCACTGGAGCCTATCCCAGACACTCAGATACTACAATACTACCTTTCTATATTGCAGAAAAGGGGAAAAAGGTCCAGTCAAATCTACCATTAACTGAAATTAACCCAGAGTGTTCATCCACCGTCACTGATTCAACTCCATAGGTTTTACCGGTGAATTTTGTAAAAGATGACAGTGTTTCCATGGTAACTACGTAGCCTCTGGACATCCAGACGACTCATGTCTGACAACCATGAAAAGCCCAATAAGTGTATTTTACTCCAATTAATGAGATGTGTTGATATTCTTATTGGATCAATAGGTATTATAGACAGTTTAGATGAGATGGGTCTTTAGGGGTTAACCAGGCTGTTGTTATTTTTGTCCCAGTTTAAATGCACCAGGATCTAAGTTATTGCTAAAATCTTGTCACCGGTGTCAATATTCCCTTTGTTTTTTCTTTAATAACCATTAAACCTACGTCATCACATGAAACTGAACCTTCCTACAAAGTCCACATCCACATTTTCAATATAACAGAGCTGCCTTTTCAGAACACCTTTTCTCTTTTTTTTTTTGTTTTTTTGTTAATATGGTTACATGGACTGGAGTAGCACGTCTTATTTGATTGGACCCGTAAGGACAATAAAGTATATTCTATTCTATTGTATAAATACCACGCTGCTCTCGGTTCACACCTCTGTATATAAACCCATTGGCTGTTGCTCATCTCGCTCAGGTTTAGTTTCATCTGCGGTCGACGTCCCCTCTGACACCGCTGAGCTCCTCAGATCATCCCCCTTCCATGTTCTCCACCCCCCCCATATCCCACCCCTCTTCTCCCTGCAGTGTTGCTACTGTAAAACATTTGCCATGCTCCTTTGAA
The DNA here is from genome assembly GCA_029814585.1 of Gymnapogon annona. Lineage (NCBI taxonomy): Eukaryota > Metazoa > Chordata > Actinopteri > Kurtiformes > Apogonidae > Gymnapogon > Gymnapogon annona. The sequence goes on along the minus strand of JAPTHA010181067.1, from coordinate 12,236 downwards.
CTGGCAGCACCATTTCCCTGACAAAGCCACCCTACCCCCCCGATTCCCCCCCCACCTCATCCACTCCAAACCCCATGACCCCTTTCGTATGTTGATCAGACAGTGTGTGAAGTGATGCAAACTGCTGTGCTGTGCAGCGCTACTCTGTGGAGTCTCCCCCCTCAGGCTCCGAAGGCCTTTACACATTCATGAACCGAGTGGGAAGACCCTGTCGCTCCGTGCACGTTAACTCCCTTTTGTGCACGTTTTTGAGGCAATGAGATCGGTTTGCGACCGCTGCGCTGTAACACGGAAGAGTATTAACATCTGTTGATTGAGAAGCGAGCCTCGTCGGCCTCAGGTTCAAAGGTGTGCAGGGGCAGATTGGTCAGAGTGGCGGGGGTCCGGGCGGTGAGTATAATCGATGTTTTTGGGAGAACCGAGGGAATTGTGACTTGGTGCAAAGTAGCAGCAGGACTTCCTTTGCTCGTTGCCTTCAAAGCCGCTCGCTCTCACTTTTTGGCGGTTTGCGTCCCTCGAACTCCAGCTAAGAGCAGAGCGGCCCCCGTTAGATTAGACCTGGATGTGAGCGGATCCATGCTTCACGCTCTCAACGTTCTTTTAGAGGTGAATTTCTTTTTAACTTTCACTTTCTTCCTGGAGTGTAGTGAAAATGCATCAAATTGGGCTGTATGCAGTAGTCCTACAGAACATTTAGTGTTTCATAGATTGAATAAAGTGGTTCCACGTAGTACAGATGTTTCAAACTCTGGCCAGCAAGGGGGAGTCTGATACCAGAACAGACCAAAACCATGAGGGAATCAACAATCAATCAATCAACCAAGACTTTATCTGTGTCTGTCAAGTGTAACATCATAGTTTTCACATGTCTGTCTTATGGTGTTGCAGTTCTGATGGTACAACCGGGGTTTCCATTCAGTTCAGGTGTGTAACGGTTAATTCTACCAACCCTTCTACCATCATGATGGGACCTAACGGCTGACGGCTATGGAGGTGCGCCGCTGGTGCTAAGCTGTGCGGCCCGGCTGTGAAGGACTCCTGGCTCAGGACTTCACTGGACTCTTTCGTTTTGTGGTTGGTTTTCTACTGGTGAAAGTGGGCCGAAGTAGGAGGAGGTGGGGGGGGGGAACTGGAGATGTGTGTGAACGAGTTATGGTTTGTGATCTGTTGCAGCTAGGAACAACGGTTAGCGGTTATCAGCAAAAGCGCTATGCTAACAGTAGCCTGCGATGACAGTCGCTACATCTCTCAGCTCCGAAGAACGCATCACTGCCCTCGATATCGTTATCAACTCCGGGACTTCAATCATATATACTGTATACAGTATGTTGTCTATGTTGTGCAAGAATTTGAATTTTGTTGTATATCTACTCTGCTCTTTTTTTTTCCTACTCTGTGTTTCTTTATGACATTTCGTTGTCAGATCATTGGTCTGTGCAATGACAAATAAAGGAAATCTGAATCTGAATCATCAAAGTTTTCTTCTTCAAACTAAACCTTACAGATGTTGATTCGACACTTGCTGAGAATAATTGTCTTATAATCTTCCCATGCTTTATTAGCTGATAGTTTACATTATTGCACATTCTATGCTTTTCAGGATGTTGGATATTATTTGTCAAATCAAACCAAATTCACTTTATTTATCCGTTAGGAACTTCATTGGTAAAGGAAGCACCAGGTATAATAAAAACATAAAACATGTCCATACATACTGCATAGTCCATAAATAAATAGTTTAAAACACAAGACAAAAACACAGACCCAATAGGGCTGCACAACTAGTACAGACAACAGTTCGTAGCTCTGATCAGCATCATAAAGACCTGCAGTGAATTTTATTTGCTAGCTATTTCGAAAGATCACGTGTAATAATGGCGTACAGTTCAAACTACTTGAGCTGAACTAAAAACATATTTGAAGTAAATCAACCAAGCAAAGAGAAATAAATAAAAATTAAAATAAGGTGAATACTCCGTGCAAATACTAAGTGTAATGAGACAAAGGGAAAATAAAGAATGCTGTCACAGGGGTGGGACATATGGTACAACTGCTGTACTGGAAATGTACAAGGATATGTATCTGTGTAAAGGATATGTACAGATAACGAGTGTGAGTTGGTGGTTCACTAGCTTGATGACCCGTGGATAGAAACTGTTCCGCGGTGCCTTTGTTTTCACGCTCCCGGAGTGTGTGCCAGATGGCAGGAGTGTCAGTGTGTGCCGTGGGTGGGTGTGGTCCTTGATAATGTTGTGAGCCCTCGATGTGACACAGGTGCTGTCGGTGTCCGGTAGTGGTTAGAAAACCTGCTCCACACACCAACTGTGCCGTCATAGGGACACGTCGCACAGCCTTCCCTGTCCTGAACGCCGCTCTGTCAGTGGAGGAGTTTTGAGGATAGTCCACATTTCCTTAGTTCCCTTGAGCAAAATGTCCATCTCACTCACTTATAAATAATACACAAAGCCCAATGAGGGACAATTAAGAGTACAGGTAGACTTTGAAACATGAATGAGGACGGTGATGGAGAGCTCTTTCCTACCTCTGCTCTCCCAGTGTTTAATGGACACAGATAAGTGATTCCTGGAGCAGTTCTCCACCCCTTAAAGGCGTTGGTGTGGTCTCTATTAAGGCAATAAAAACACAGACAGGCAGCATTTATCAGGGAACAGCTGATACTGAAACTGCATTCGGCGGCAGCAGGTAAGCAGTAACACATACACACCGAGCTAAATACACAATTCTCTTCCGAGGTCGCCACAATGAATTCCATTTGCATATTTGATTTGGCAGGAGTTTTTATGTTTGATGCCCTTCCTGACACAACCCTTGTATTTATCCAGGCTTGGGACTGGCACAAGGAGACACATGCCCCCTGGTGGCTACAGTAGGCAGTAGTGTGAAGGGTCTTGCCTAAGGACCCACACTGCTCATCCCGGGAATTGAACCCAGGTTCCCTATGCACCAGCCCGGTGTTTTACCAACTGAGCTAAATACACACTATGATGATGACTTCTTTCAGTTTTTTCCCTCCCAGGGTTGCCACAGCGAATCCAAGTTGCATATTAGATTTGGCAGGAGTTTTTTTTGTTACGTGGGATGCCCTTCCTGACACAACCCACTGGATGCTCATCCCGGGAATCAAACCCGGGTCCCCTATGCTCCAGCCCGGTGCCTTACCAACTGAGCTGTCCAGCCGGTCTAAATACATACAGATATAATTTACACATTACATTTGTTTAAGACACACTATACACAATCTAAAACAGCCTCTGATGATGTCACCAGCGTCTGACGAGGCCTTCACACAACAAGAGACCAGAGATGTTTTCATTGGCATCTTTGCGCAAGATGTTTGTTTCATTATGAATTGCTGCTCGGGACGGGGTTGAAGCCTTTATCCTCATCTGTTTTTGAGTATTTGCAAACTTGACTCGGGGGAAACTTTATCCCTCCGATTCACAAACTTACAGCCAAGTGAAACATCAGCAAACCAAAGCCCATCTGAAACAGTTCCACCATCGCAGATCCTATCTCCCCGATTGGACCGGAGTTAATGGACTTCATTGTGTCTGTGGCAGTCCGCTTGTAGCAACAGTTGATTTTATTCATATGAATCCTCTTCTGCAAAACCACATCTTGCTCCATCGGGCCATTGATCTCGGTAACATGTATGATTGATTGTCTGTTGGTTGGACGGAGGTTGGATCGCGTTCCCACCGTAAAGAGAATCACTCCACAGTTGGTGTGTGACCGCAGCGAGACCACCTTCAGCTGACGGTTTCAGAGCGGTTGCTTGGGTTTCAGCGCATGATTTGCACCCTCACGTCGACGCAAATGCATTGTAGAGAAGAAAGTGAGGACAGCCTTTTAGTCCACGTCTCCTCAGGCGGTAAACAAGACAGGAGTAGTTCATGTGGTTACGTGCGGACTGAGCTTTAACCCATTAAGACCCGGAGCTACTTTTATGGTAGTTCCCAAATGATGTTTTTCTCAATTGATTTATCACCATGTTCCTCCTCCCCAATTCAACATCTTCCTCACATACAGATAGTCTCAACTATAAAGGTCTTTAAGGAATTATTATTATCATTATTATTATGGAGCGGCTGTGGCTCAGGTGGTAGAGGGGGTCGTCTGTTAACCGAAGGGTTGGCAGTTCGATTCCCGGGCAAGACACTTCACCCACCTTGCCCATGATGACCCTGCGATGAACTGGCGACTTGTCTAGGGTTCCCCCCCGCCTTTGCCCTATGTGGCTGGGATAGGCTCCAGCGACCCCCGCGACCCTGCAAAGGATTCAGCGGCTTGAATGAATGAATTATTATTAAATAATTTTTCAGTCAATGAAACCAGTTTCTTTCTTTTAAATGTTTTTTTTTATATAAATGTATACGAGTTACGGTTTGTGATCTGTTGAACTTTGTACGTTTGAACTTTGTACGTTTGAACTGTTAGCGGTTAGCAGCTGAAGCGCTATGCTCTCAGCTCCGGATGACGCATCACAGCCCCTCGTTATCATCTCTGGGACTTCAATCATGTATACTGTCTATGCTGTACAAGAATTCATTTGTTGTATATCTGTTCTACTCTGTCTTTTCTACTCTTTGTGTTCTGCTGATGTATCTGGAATTTCCCTTTGTGGGACAATTAAAGGTATATCTAATCTATATTATGCCAATTCTGCAGCATCCAAATCAGCATTTATTCTTCTATAAAAACCCTCGAATAAAAATACGTTTTATGGCTGCAATGAAACAATAAAATTTTTTTCAACTGGAGAAAACTGCTTCATAAAATGAGTAAATCACAAAATGAGTTTAATCATGGAACGAATGACACTCCAACTGTGAGGTTCATTTTCCTTGATGTGACTCGAACATCACATGTTTGTATGGATCGTGTGTATCGATGTGTCGTAGTGTTCAGGTTTGGTAGCGGTTCAGGGATGACGTCAGCTTCAGCTTTAAAAGGAGCTGAATGAGGTGTGATGGAGGATGACCAACCTGACACACACACATGCACGCACACACACACATAGATATGGTTATGTTTTCTGTCGGACCTTCCCGTGTTGAGTGAGGTTTTATTGTGAAGGCATGCATATGTGTGTTTGTTGGGTATTGATTTTTCTTTTTTATGTAACTGTGGCTCATGTCGTATCCTGGAGGGGTTACTGACTGAAGTAAATATAGGCTGGCAACCTTTCACTTGGATGCAGCAGAGGAGCTTAGAAATAATAAGAAGAAAGAAACACGCAAGAAACAGAAGGATTTATTTTCTGCTTTCGGTACAAAATGTAAAAGGGTAAAGAAAAAAAAAAGAACACCCCTCTGCATCCACCCAAAGCAGTTCATGCACATCTGTAGATGAAGCAAAAAAAAAAAAAAGATGGTGTAGATGGAGAAATGTGAGTTTTGGGGGAAGTTTGAAAGACCTGGAGCGAAGAGTCTGAGCAGCTTTGACTGAAGCGTATAGCGATGTTCAACCTGTAAAACTGCACAGACAGCAGGAAATAAATAAATGAAACGTACAATACAATAAAATAAAAACTGCAGTAGAGCCTGGAGCTGTTTTTGCTAACCTGACTGAGACAACATGTCTCATCTCATTCTCATGGACTGACTCTGTGTCACTGGTATTCATTGGTAACAACTTTTTTTTGTCTTTTTATCTGTTTTTTTACCTGTGAATCTACATGTTTGTGGGAAAAAAAATCCAAAACAACCGCCTAAATTCAATATGTCCACATATTTTTTCCATATAGGGTAGATGCATCTATATGAATGAATGAATATGCCTTTATTAGTTCCCAGAGGGGGAATTTCACAACAGCAGCTTAATACAAAGAGTAGAAAAAAGAGCAGAACAGATACACCACAAACTGAAATCTTGCACAACATGGACAACAAAGACAAAGACAGTATACATGATTGAAGTCCCAGTGAAGATAACGATAACGAGGGGCTGAATGCATCCTTCGGAGAGAAAAACGGCAGTGAAAAGGTCCGCAGCCACCATTAGCATAGCCCTCACAGCTGCTACCCGCTAGCATTTGAAACGTAAACGTCTTCAAACTGCAAACACAATCCACATCCGAAGATCACTCACTCACACGCCACTCCAGCCCCTCCCCCCCCTTCTTCAGACGCTGTCACCAGTGGAAAAAACAACCAAAAACGAAAGAGTCCCGTGGAGTCTATGACCCAGAAAGTTGTACAGCTAGCACAGCTGGCAGCTAGCACACCTGATGCTGATTCCAATGCCATTAAGTCTCCATCACGATGGAAGACGGTTGGTAGAAACGGTTGAGTAGCTCATCTGTAAACACACGAACCGATGGAGTCACATTAATCCACCTCTGGTACACGACTCCAGCACTGCACCCGGTGACTGATGCCGTAGACACGTGGGTCCCTAAATATACATTCTCTGGAAGAATATTAAGAGACTGCTGCAAAATGATCAGTTTCTCCTATTTTTTTCCTTCATAGGTATGCGTTTGAGTGAAATGAAGATTTTTGTTTCATTCTGTAAACTACTGACAACATTTCTCCCAAATTCCAAATAAAAATAGTAATTTAGGGGGTTTATTTGCAGAAAATGACAAATGGTCAAAATAGCAAAATAGATGCAACATTTTCAGACCTCAAATAATGTGAAGAAAACCAGATCATATTTATTTAAAAACATTAATTCAACAAACGCTGGAATGGAATGGCTGTAGAGATATGTAGAGATGATGATTTCAGGCTATAGATGATTTCATATATTTATACATATGCACACACACATGCAAGCTTCACTGGCTTCACTGATGGTTTTGTGATTTCAGTCCGTTTCCGCTCCTGTTCTTGTCCTGTGATTCTCTGTAATAAATGTTCTGTCTTCCCCTTCAACACCGTGCGCTGGAGCTTCATCACGCTACATTCTGGACATACAGTGGAGACCCCTGCCCATCTGATGTGATGCCATTCACCCCTGTGCACGAATGAATATGCCTTTATTGATTCAGTAACGACTTGACTTCATTCAGTGTGATTCGATCCAACACAATACAAAGAGTTTACAGGAACACATCCATCACAAGTATTAATATTTTAGAACCTGCTGTATTAATTGTATGTAATAGAGTGGACAAACATATGTATTTATTTAGCACAGGGGTGTCAAACTCATTTTAGTTCAGGGGCCAAATTCCGCCACATTTGGTCCGAAGTGGGCCGAACCAGTCCAATAATAACAGAATTCCATATTAATAATGTCAACTCCAAACTGTCCTGATATAATAAAAATGTTTATCTACAAACTGTCTTTTAAAACAGTGTGACTCACATTAACAACCTCAGTTCTTAAGAAAACTAAGTGCACTTACAACAACATTATACCACAGTTTATTCATTTTACAACGTATAGATGACAGTGGATCTACAAATACACAAAACATTTAGTAATATTGATAAAATTACACTTCTCTTCAGATATTTCTGGTTGGTAGTATTTGTTCAGGCTATTTATGTTTTTTTTGTGAAATTCCACCCTGTTTTAGTGTAAATAAAGAAAAATGACGTGAAAATACACACATTTCCACACAGAAGAATTTGAAATTGTACATCCAGGTTATTATGATCATATAATTCCCAGTCTGTCTGTGGAGCCTGGACTATAATTTTTGCAAATATCTTAGGTGTAATTTTTGTATTTCACAAATTCATCCCCCGGGCTGCATTGGAAGCTTTGGTGGACTGCATTGGTGTCTTTGGTAGGCTGCATTTGGCCCCCGGGCCACACGTTTGTCACCCCTTATTTAGAGCTATATATTTGTGCATATTTTTCCTGCTACTAATCTTATTCAGTCGTAAAAATGGAGTAAAGGTCAGACCATAAGACCAAACCTAATGGTTTTGAACTATTTAGGGAGGGTATAAATTTCCAAAGTATATAAATGCTCAGTATATTTAGATATATATATTTCAATACAATCTCCTCCACTACATTTGTGCTTAACCTCCGTGTATTGCTGATTTGATTCAACAGTACAGGAAGTGTAAACGTCTGTATCTCAGAGATGGAAATCCGACATGTCGTCAAAGAACCAAGATAGAACTTAAAGAAGGAGGTCAACCAGGAGGAGGAAGAGGAGGAGGAGGAGGAGGATATCACTCATGGTTATGAGTCACCCTGTTGAATAAGCGAGGATCATTTCCAGGGACTTCCAGCAGCAGAGAACACACTGTTGACTGACACCGTCCATCTCAGATTCCAGTCTTGCTGAGTCTTGTCGGCGTCCTGAGCCACACCGACCTCTGTCTGATGCAACCGTGACAGGTCAGATGAGTCATGGGTTTGTTCACACCATGGTGAACTGCTCCTTAAAGGCATAAGGCGCTGAAAACACAGACGTACACTATCTGGAGTCACAGTGTTCCCGACGAGAGGGGAGAGGTGTGAATCCCACCTCTGGGGCCCATTCCATACCATACATTAATCATTCAGTGCCATGGTCTGTCATGCTGTGGCTTGGGCCACTCCCCCCTCCCTCAAGGCATGACCTGATTACTTATCTCTGTCACCTGCCCCGTGCTACACAGCTGTTCCACATCCACAATCAGTCTGCTATAAAAGGCCAGTGTGGACGTTGTGGCGCGTGGGCTCACCTATTTTCACTCTTGTCTGTAACATGGACTCTGTGTTCTAATTGTATGTAATAGAGTGGCTAAAATATATTCAATTCAATTAACTATTTATCCCGAAGGGCAATTTAGGGCATATGGAGCAGCAAACAAACAAAGAAACAAAAAAAAAACCCAGATAAATAAACATACAACAGAGTAGAGAGATATACAACAATTGAATTCTTATACAACATAGACAGTATAGACTTAGACTTCTTTTATTGTCATTACACAGACACACACAATGAATCTGGTAACGAAATGTCATAGAATTGGCAACTGATAACACAAATAAATATGAGAAATACAAAGTGCAAGATTGCTGAAGTGAATCCAAAGCCATAAGTGGCTGCAGTGAAAGGTGAAAACAAAAAAAAACAAATAAATTCACCCAGTTACTATAAAAAATAATAGAATAAAATAGATAAGATGGACAGTAACAATGTAAACAGTACTATAAACAGTGAGAATACTGCACATCAATGTAAACAGTACTGTAAACAGTGTCAATACTATACATAAGAGTAAACAGTACTATAAACCGTGTAAATATTACACATCAGAGTAAACAGTACTATAAACAGTACTGTTTACTCTGATATGTAATATTTTCACTGTATACATGATTGAAGTCCCAGAGATGATAATGAGGGACTGTGGATGTGTCGCCTGAATAAATGTCAGAACAATAATAACGATAATGGGCAGTAATAATAATGTCCGAATAAAGACATAATTGATATTTGTACCGAATATGAGAAGGAAAAGGGGAACACTTTTCCACTGCATCTGGGAAAAAAAAATATATCAAGGAGTCCAAAGCCTCCAGACTGTTTTACAAATTCAAGAACCCTCGATCCCACAATTGTTTGTATGAGGTTTAAACCCAGAGAGTCTGAAGAGTTAAAAGAATCAACCAGTATTTGTAGATTTCAGCATTTTATAGACAGAAAGACTAAAAACCCTATTGTGGAAAAAAAACATCAGATAACTCATCTATAACTCTTCTTTTAGAGAAAATTACCTATATAATCAAACATAGGGGGCTGGATAACTCAGAATTCAGGGGTCGGGAACCTTTTTGGCTGAGAGAGCCATGAAAGCCACATATTATAAAATAAAATATATTTCTGTGAGAGCCATGCCTCTTTTTTTTTTTTTTTTTAAACACTGAATACTGAATGGTGAATTTTCAACTAAGACCGTGAATTGACATTAGTAAGTCTCTTAACTGATTCTTTTTTTTTAAACATTATTGTATTTCGATTTTTCATGAGACAATATTACAATTACATTCATACACTACGAGACGACATTCGCAACACACGATGACAGGATCAGACCAAAAAAATATAGACAAAAAAAACACGAGGAACACAAAAAAAAAAATACAAAACAGGTACTAGGACAAAAAAAAAAAAAAAAACCTACATAAATAAGTGAACAGCATGATTCAAAACTGATTCGTTTTAATAAACATTGTTGTACTGGAGTTGACCAACAAAAAATTAAAAGTAAATAAGATATACACAGTAGCATTAGTGTACAATAAGTTTATACATTGGTCATTTTTTCTTTAATGAACTCATTGAAAGACTTGAATAACTCCTCCCCTTTTGTTGACCCTTTCAACTTATCTGTGAGCCAGACGCAGTCATCAAAAGAGCCACATCTGGCTCCCGACCCATAGGTTCCTGACCCCTGGCTCAGATGGATGAGTGTCCAGTGTGGGTCCTTGGCCAAGACCCTTCACGCTACCATCTACTGTAGCCACAAGGAGGTGTGTGTCTCATTGTGCTGGTTAAAGCCCAGTTGTGTCAGGAAGGGCATCTAACGTAAAAACTCCTGCCAAGTCAAATATGCGAATTGGATTCACTGTGGCGACCCCGGAATGGAAAAGTCAGAGTCATCATCACCTATAATCAAAGATTTACAGCATCAACTCCAGCAGATTTGGGATCCTTCCATCAACTCTATAAACAGGAACAGACAGGTGATGGAAATGCCCGGTGACCAATAGCACAGAAAGTTGGTTGTTTTTTTTGTTTTTTTTTAATGAAATGGATTATAATAGAGTATAACTCATCAGATCCCCAACCAAGAACTGGAATTAATTTCTTCATTATATGCAATTGTGTCATTTTGTTATGTTATGAAAACAATAAGAACGTTGGAAAAAAAACCATCCCTCATTTCTCATGTGTTTTTTTTTTCCCCCCAAAGGTATTTTATTCTTGCTGTAATTGCTTTCTTATTTCATTTCAATAATCGTTCTTTCCTGAACACCAGTGATTTAATGTCTTTTTTTTTTTTTTAATAGCTGAAGACGTACTAACCCGGGGATCATTTTGATAATCTTTGTTTTATTGTACGTGTGTGACCTGTTCATGTTGGGTTGAGTTGTAGATCATGAAGAGAGAGACTTGTGTGGATTGATTTGAAATGTATTGTGTTCCTCCTGAGAGACCACACACACACACACACACACACACACACACACACACTCACACACGGCTGTGAATCCTCAGTTCCGTGACAGTCATGAGCCCCTTGTACGTCTTCCTGCATAATCAGGACAGGCTCCCTGTGTTACCATCACAGTGCAATACAGTTCAATCAATTCAATTATGACGATTTTCAATAAATGAAGCAACATGTGAACATAAACTCACCCTTTGAATACAGACAACATATATGAAGTCGATGTGAGAAGCGTGTCCTTATCACGTGAAAACAACATCAGTGCTTGTACTCGACATTTTCAGGCAAAACTGCATTTAAAAGAAGTCAAAGTTTCTTGAGGACAAACAGTTCCTGTGTTCTCCAAACTCATCCCCCAACAATGGAACATTTTTTGTTCTAAATATTGTTTTAAAATTTGTTGGAAAACATAAGTGGAGTAGCTTCAGATGAAAACTCTTGGATCGATTCAAATGATCTTAACAAGATTAAACCTCTATAAGTAATTGAATCCAAAAAAAAAAAAAAAAAAAGACCCGTCAAGACAAATATTCCAAATTCAAGTTAGTTTCTAAGTTAAATATTCATCTTTTTTTGCAATGGCAAACTCTATAAAACAAAAAAACAGTGTGTAGATTCACTCCAGCTATAGTTAGTCATATAAAACAATATAAATAAAAGCTGATCCACCCCCATTAACACATGCAACAGGTAATGAAGGTGCCCTCACAGTGATGCATTCAAGGACAATTGGTTCACAGCCCATTCCGCTAACCCCATGTACTTCACGTACTTCCCATCCCGGCTGGATAGCTCAGTTAGTAAGGCACAGGGGCTGGTGCATAGGGGACCCAGGTTCGATTCCCGACATGAGTGTCCAGTGGGTTGTGTCAGGAAGGGCATCCGACATAAAAAATTCCTGCCAAATCAAATATGCAAATTGGATTGGCTGTGGTGACCGATGAAAGGGGAAAAAAACTGAAAGTAATCATCACTTCACGTACTACCCATGAACTGTTTATAGTACTGTCTACGGTTTACACTGATATGTAGTATTTTCACTGTTTATAGTACTGTTTACATTGATATGTGGTACTTTCA
>JAPTHA010181013.1:0-11484 GCA_029814585.1 Gymnapogon annona | reverse complement strand
CTTTAAGGAGACCATATGGTCCAAAGGGGACCTGGGTTTGATTCCCAGGATAAGTGTCCAGTGGGTTGTGTCAGGAAGGGCATCTGATGTAAAAACTCTGCCAAATCAAATATACGAGTTGGATTCGCTGTGGCGACCCCGGAAGGGAAAAAGCCAAAAGAAAATTATACATACACACATATAAATACATTTCCCTAAGTGGGACTTATAAAGGCATATCTAATCTAAAAAAAGTATTCTGAATGATTTACAGTAAAACCTATAAATTATGTAAAAAAATATGTACAACCCAACATGTCTTAAAAAAGTCAGCGTTATTTAACCAACATCATGACTGTTATTGCATGCTCTGTAGATCCACTATGATCTGTAAATTGTAACTCACGTGTAAATGACCAACTCAAGCATCATATTGTTAAGATTTAAGTTATATATTATTCATAGTCTTAAAGGATAGTTTGTAAATGTAAACACTGTTTTTTTCCTTTTCAACTGCAAAACAGAGGAACATTTCATGTTGAAGTTATTATATTGTTCATTTTATTTGAACTATGTACATAAAAATTACCTTTTTATTTAACCATTTTTCTCACTGAATATATTGTATTATATTGCATTCTACTGTGATAAACCAATTTCCTAGCTTTTGGGATCATTAAAGTACTTAGAAGTAATCTCATTATCTACATGTAGCCCCTGAACAAAACTGAGTTTGACATCCCTGAAAAAACAACAAACATGATTTTTTAGTGGCCAATAAGTCAATTTCACTGCACAAATTTTTTATCTCCACAAACACCCTGCGTTTGTGTTTCCTCTGGATCTACAGGCCTGGTCCCGGTCCATGCTCTGGACCAGGTCAATTTGCCTGTTGAGACCTGACAAAGATCTGGTTTAAAACAGTGGCTCCGACTGACAGAAATTCAAACACTAAGGAATGAAGGAAAATGGAAATTGGACCACATCCCCTTCCAATCAAGATGTGGTTGAAGAAGTCAACAGTTGTGTGAACCTGGAGAAAATAACCTACTGGAAGAAAAAAAGAAGTAGGACGTATAACAAGATATGGAACCATTTATAAAAGGTACATGGAAAATGTACCAGTACACCACATTGGTTCAGTTCTATATACTGTACCTGAGCAGTGCTCGTAGGACTGAGGAGGTCAGAGGTCAACACATACAGTAGGTCTCTGTGGGACTCGTGCCCTTCACTTATGCTTGTTTTTTGTTATTTTATCAGTTTTGTGTGGTGTTCTTTGTCATTTGATATGTTGTGTGTTGTTTGCGTGCGTTTTTTCTTATTGCATCTGTTGTGCTTTCTGCCATCGTAGGTGTTGTGGTTTTTGTGTTCTGTGTGTGCATGTTTTTTGTCTGTTGTCTCTGATCCTGTCATTGTTGGTTGTATGCTGTATTGTAAATAAAAAGGAAAAAAACAGCAGCTCTGAACTGGCCCAGTACTTCTCACCTTCACAGGCCTCAGTTCCTTCATGGTTTTATTGGAATCTCAACTTTTAACATTTAAGTGTTTAAAATCATGTTTGAACCTTCAACATGTGTTCGTGTCAGGTCCATTGGGACATGGAGGACCGTGTGTCCACGTACTTTCAGCCACTTCTTTAGTCATTATAGCTGTTGTGTTTTTCGTGCTTTGTGTGGTGTCATTGGATCACTTGTGTTTTTTGTATTCTTTGAGTGTGCGTTTTTATTGTAGCTGTTTTGTGTTCTTCGTTTTGTTTTTGGAACCGTTTTGTTATTTTAAGTTCTCTGTGCGTGTTTTTTTGTCTGCTGTATATGTAGGGGTGGGTGTCCATATACTTTAGGCCAGATCTCACCATGTCGTTCTTGTTCTCGAGGAAGATGGAGAGTTTCTTGAGGAAAGAGACGACGAGCAGCAGCAGGTCATGGTCCTGGCGCTCCAGCAGCTTCACCAACATGTGCACAATGTGTTTGTTCCGCATCTTCAGCTCGGTGCGAGTGTCTTCAGCCAGGTTGAGCAGCAGCGACAGTGCCACTAGAGGGTGACAGCACCAGGGTCAACACAACAACACACACAGCATGAGACCCACGGCCTGGTCCGGTCCACGTCTGTGGCTGAAGGGGTTAAACCAAACAGGCTAGAGTCTGAGGCTCTGGTGTTTACTTACAGCATCTGAGAGGATGACACATCCAATTAACACCGACGTCCAAAGAAAACACACACACGAGCGGCTGATTAGTTTACATCCTCTTCACCTTTCACACGCACTGATCTAAGACTTCATCCAACAGTGTACGTGTGGACCTGCTAATGGACCAGAGGTTCTGACTCCAGAGGATTAGGGTTTGACATAGACCCTATGGGGCTTAGACTTGGTTCCCTAGAAGCAAGTCCCTAGGACCTAGACTTGGTTTGAGGACTCAAGACTTGGTTCTGGTTCTGGATGAGTTGGGCTGGGACATAGATCCAGTCACCAAGGAGGATCATGTCTCTACCCTAGGTCCGAGACTTGGTTCAGTAGGTTTGGATGAGTTAGGGTTGGACATAGACCCAGTCACCACGGAGGTCATGTCTGTACCAGGGGACCTAGACTTGTTTCTGTAGATCTGGATGAGGAAAGGAAGAAAGAAGTTCCATATAAAGCCAGAGCTTCAGATCGTCTTTTACTATATCAGACCACACCAGTGACACGTCACTACTCACAGTCCCGGTCCACCAGTGGACCTCCTGACCCATCAACACCCTAGGTAACTTTAGCAGTCTGGAGAATTTCTTCCAGATAAAAGGTAAGGGTTCAGTACTGGATCGATATGGGTCAAACATTACCTTTGAGGAGCTGCTCCTGCTTGGACAGAAGACTCTGGAACTTCTTGAAGGACTTCTCGTGGTCTTTCTTCAGGGTTAGATTGTCAGAAGATTCTTCACGTGAAAACAATTAAGGAACAAAACACTTCAAGATGTTCAACAACTGACCCAAATGAGCGGGCACCATCATAACATCTGACATCACTGACCAGACACCATCATAACATGTGACCCACATGAACATACTGTACATCATAACATCTTACCACGATGAGTAGACACCAGGTCTTTGACTTATATGCTCATCAGTCCTAGACGTCCAGGCCTCGATCTGCATTCTGTCCTCATGGAACTTTAACCTTAACCCTCCATATGATCAAAATTGCGTGAGTCAAAGACAATCAGTTCCATCACTGGGTCCAGATTCATGACTTGTGCTGCGGACTGATCACATGGTTGTCTATTGTGTCTGGGCTGCGATGTTAGATAGAACCTAATATGTAATCTGCTAGTGTGCTGAAGGATATAGAGCTGCTTCTTCTTATGCAGCTCATCTTGCCACATGTCAAATCTCTTGAGCTCATGGTTGATGATGTTCATGCACAGCGCTCCGATCTTAAAGTGTGTGACAAGGCCGTGGAACTGGGAGAAGCTGAGGAGAGACAAAAACCAGAATGAATGTCCAAGTCCAAAAAGCCTCTACCGCTGTCATCATGGAGACCAGCCAACAACCACCGTCACTTTCAGCGGCAATGTGGGTTTATAGTTGTGAGTGATTTGGGGTGTGTGAGTGTCTGCTCACACAGGTGCCGGAGATGTGCTTCACACCTGCATCCACTCGAGTCATCTGGGAGGCATACTTAAGGAGCGTTGGAAGCTGTCTTCAGTGCAAAAGAGTTGTTCGACTTACCCATGGTATTTACACAGTCCTCGTCTTGGCACTACAAAAGTGTTCTTGGCAGTCAGAGTTGTAAAGACTGACCTGTTTTGTTCATCTTTTTCAGTGCCTCTACTGATGCTGCACCACCACCGCCCACCCTCTTGTGTTTTTTCTATATACACACACTTGTGCTCCTTTGTGGAATAAATCCTAGTTTTGCCCTCTACCCTCCCCTTTCACTACAGGCAGAAATTAGGTCTGACACATTGTATTGTCGATGAGGTTCAACCAGGGGTGAAAGTAGTTTTAATTTTTTGCCGGTACTATTGAAGGACGCATTATAAACCTTTTGAGAGTTGCGTTAAAAACCATCAGAATCAAAACAGTGTACAAATATACACATGTACAAATATACACATCCCACGGGCTGACATGACACCCAGATCTTTCACATTGTGGCATGGTATGCAGCCAAGCTTTCCATTTTTAGCAAAGAGCCATTCATTTTTCTCTTTAAACTGGTCATATTGCTCCTTACTCCATATAGAGGGATAAGTTCTTGCAGCATCACCAGGGCTCTCCTCTGCTTCTAGTGCTGCTGGCTGTTCTGCGGCATTGTCACCATCCTGAACTTGGTGTGCATCTGTTCTGGGAGTTTTCTTTCCCTGTACGTCTTCATTTTCCATTGGAAGCTTTCTCTTGAATATTTGGTCAATTTTTCTCTGCATTTTCTTTGTATTTATTTGCTAAAAGTTCAGCTTTGCTTCTCAAGAAATATAAAGATATAGGCATCATTCAAATGAACCTCGCAAAACAAACATATTAGTTTGACATTTAATTTAAGATTTCTTTCAGTCCGTTTTCAATTTCATTGTGTAACTGATTGACATTGACGGACACGAGTGTCCCTGCACATCATATCGAACGCATCCTCCAAAGACAACGCATGCTCAATGCGCTCTCATCTGTTGCTCGGCAAAAAAAAGGAAAACACTGGTCAAATCCAACATCTTGTGTCTGCGATAGGCAGACTGCGGGCTGAGTGCCGTTTTATGGCTTAATATGGTTCGGTTCCAAACAAAACCAATCCCATATGTTACATTTACAAAAGGGACTAATGTGTTTGTTTTACATGTAACTAGCGTCATTTAAGTTTCCACGAGTACGATCCCCACTGGCCCATGGGTCTCGGTCACTTCTCTGGGTGAGCGAGTGCTCATCTCCGTAATCATAGGAATGCCAAAACTTTTACCAGAACTACGTTCCGGATAGTACCGGTTTACTTTCACCACTGGGTTCAACACACTGAATACACACCAACCATGTTCACTTACTGTTCACAGACACCAAAAAGGTTACATGGGGTCATCAAACACCACACAATACACCAGTGGACCCTAACCTTTTTTACTCCATAAACCAATTTAATGTCTGCCAATACATTCACAGACCGGCCTTTAAGATGAATACGACAAAATAAAATGTTAGCATGTATTAAACTGGTATGTAGTAAATATCACAATGTACTGTGTATGTAACAAGCACTAACATCATAACAGTAATGGTCTCTTTTACCAACGACACCAAACGACTTTGTTCAATTTAGAGGTTTTAAGAAAGGTAGTGGAAACAGACGTCACGTAGTTCAAACACATCCAGGTGGAAAAGAGTTTAATGGGTCTCGTCTAGTTTAACAGTACCATTCTGGACCAGCTCCTGTTCCACACCCACATGTGTGTATGTGTGCATATGTGTTTTACCTAGAAAAGCAGTAGTAGATGCAGATGTTGTACGTATGAGCATGTGTGTGCGTGTTTTACCTCAAGAAGCAGTAGTAGATGGAGATAATGTGCATGCATGCGTACATTATCTCCCTTTATCCCTTTATCTCACCCTTACCACACGTGCATGTGTAGGTGTGTGCGCATGTCCTGTGTGTGCATGTGTATTTGACCTGGAGAAGCAGTAGTAGATGCAGATGATGGTGGTTGCCAGGTCGACGCTCTGCTTCCAGTCTTCCCTCAGGACTCGAGCCAAAGCTCCCAGTGCCGTCTCTGACAAAAACAAAATCAGATTAGAGACAATCCAGGGGCCAGTCAGAGGTGAGCAGAGGGCCGAAGGCCAATGGGAGTGCAGCTGAGCCCTGATGAGGCTCCTGAGGGTCTGCAGGTCCAGGTCCAGCTCAGTCTTGGATCCCACAGTTGGTCTCAGTTTTCAGTCTGAGCCTCAGGTCGGAACCATTGTGACAGGTACAAATGGCAGTTCAACATGTTGTGAGAGAAACAGAGCCATCGTCATGGAGACACGATGAAAAAAAAGGTTGAAGGACCAAAAGAATAAAGCTGTATAAATGAATCAAAACCAATTAACTAAAACCTGAACCATAACAAATATCTGATCAACAGTCAAAACCAAAAACCACCTGAGGAACAAAAACCTGAGCTACAATCTGAATAAACAAGATCAGAACAAAAACCTGAACCACCAGAGAATCAAAATACCGTGTGGAAATCAGAGAAGCTCCAATGCATGGGTTTGAAGGGGAACATACAACATCTATTAACTAAAACACACACAACAGCTGAACCTCACCGAACACATCTTATACAAAGCACAACAACCACATACACTGAGAACCACAAAACTAATAAATTTACAAAGCAAATCCCGAGAACAACAACCTATGTAAGCTAAACATACCAAACACTAGAGAATGTGAACCAAACACAGACTTCAACAAAAAAAATCCAGCCATAGTTCAGATCAGAGTCGAAGTGAATCAAAGAATGTCCAGGTTATGGTGAGGTGAAAACATTATGACCATGCAACTATGAGACCAAGCTGCTAGCTGAGCAGACAGCCCTTAAAAAGCAGCTTCTGCAGCGTGGCCCAGGTGCTGCAGATAAACAATTAGGTCAAATCACTTGAGGGAGAAGGAGCAACCATGCCACAACATGGACAGACCGTAACACGAAACCTGAACCACTATATGAACCACAATTTGAATAAAAACCTGACCCATGATCAGAACAAAAATCTGACCCACGATAAGAACAAAACCCAAACCATGTCTACATGAAAGAAGAATGGTCTTGTGCATCATTCAGAACAACTTAAGCCTATGTCAAAATGATTTTGATAAAATGATTGCTAGAAAACTGGAAGTGTGTTATGCTATGCTGGTTAAACATATATATATTACATATAGACTGTCTACTAATAACTTTAGGTGTTTGTTGAACATAAAACATCTGGCCAACAAAGATAAAATGCCAAGTAATTAGATGCTAAAAAATGCCTCTGATATGGTTGTATCTGTTTAGTCTCTTGAAAAAATTTGGATTTGACGCTGCATTTATTGACCTGATTAAACCTCTGTATAGTTCCCCTCAGGCCAGTCATTTGAAATAGTGTCACATCTGGTCCTTTTACAGAGGAAACAGACAGGGGATCCAGCGAGCCCTGCCCTTTTTATGATGGCAATTGAACCACTAGCAGAGACCATTAGAAACCACCCTAATATAAGCAGATTCAAGGTCAGCACTAGTGTACATAAAATCTCACTGTTTACAGATGATATAATTTTATTTCTGACCATCCCTGTACACTCTCTTTCTCATCTCAAGGAAATACTTAGACTTAGAGTTTGTTTTCAAGTTATAAGGTGAAACTTGAAAAAATAGAGATACAGCCGGTGTCTGTCTTTGCTTTTAACAGTTTGACTTACTAAATGGTCCTCTACAGATTTAAAATATCTAGGGGTGTTTGTGAACAGCAGTCTTAAAAATCTTTATAAGTTTAATTTAGTCAGTCTGCTCCATTGTGGTGTTTATACCAAACTTGGATTCAATGGATGATAAATGGGTTGTCAGTTGTTGCTTTAATTGTTTTTTTAATCTCATTTAAACAATTTAAACATTTAAACATGTAAACAATATATTCATTGGTATCTCGTCTTTCATGGAGATAGGGTGACCAGGTGTCCCGCTTTGTGCAGGACTGCACAGCATTTTGTCCTGCATTTCGATTTTGCAGCCTAAATTTATAATAATTTTCAAAAGTTAAAACTCTAAAGGACAGATGCTGTTTGGTTTTGTTTTAATCTGGCTCTTTTTATATATTTGTTAAACAGCGTAGATGTGCAATCGCAGCCAGATGAATTTGACAGTGTCTTGCTGTCGCATCTTGTTGTCAGCTACTGTAAATTATGCCAGTTGCGACCGGTCCCAACACACCTCAACCCACACACACACGCACGCATGCACGCACACACACACACACACACACACGCACGCACGCACGCACACACACACTCATAGATTTTACCCGAGATTATGATAAGTACAGCAAAGAAGAGCAGACGCAGCTTCAACACAGACCACAGACTGTGAACTACATATGACTGGGTGAGGCCGGTGTAAGGCGATTCTAAGAGTTTTGTGTGAAGTTTGGCAGAGTATTTTTAGTGTGGGACCTTCTGCAGGTGTGAGAGACAAAACTGAGGATTTATTTGAATTGTATTTTTTTGTTCCCTCCTGACTGGTTTTGATTTGTATTAATCTTTATTTATCTCATGTTTTAAGGGGCAACTGACAACCCATTAATCATTCATTCAATCCAAGTTTGCTATAAACTCTGTGATATGTTTAAGTTGGGAGGGTTTATCTCTTCTCTCTCTAAAACTCCACAATGAGGAAACAGATCATTACCAATGATCCTTCAGAGTGCTAACTTTAGATCCTGGCAGGAGAAAGGTGTTTGCTGATTAGAACACTGTTACAAAGATGGATAATGGAGAAACAAGGACTCAGTTATCTCCAAATACGTGATGTTACCAGGATTCAGGAAGTGCGAAATTGGAATTTACCTTTCATGTCTCCTGTTGAACATCTATGCTGTGCTGACCATTATTTACAACAGTCTCAAGGATCCTCTATAGCAGTGGTCTCAAACTCAATTTCTCAGGGGGCCACTGGAGGCAGAGTGTGGGTGAGGCTGGGCCACATCAGGTTTTCCACAAAAAAAGCTTTGTTATTTTTTAACACAAAATAAGATGAAAATTAAACACAATAATGAGGAAGCGGGAATCGAACCGCCAAACATTCGGTTACCAGGGGACCTACTGCACCGCCTGAGCCATGGACACCATAATGTAAATTCAATCAAGTGTTTACCGGAGGCACATAACACGTCTCAACGCACGGTGTACCAGCGCGGACAAATCACTGATTTATCTTGTCAGAGAGAAAGACACCTCATATCAAGCATCAATCCCATCCGATGTCCCGCCCCCGAGAACCATAGACCCCGCAGTGATTGGAAGGTTCGCTTAGCTCCGCACACAACACTGTAAAGTGCCCTAAATATCAAACTCGCGGGCCGCACTAACATTAAACTTTCATATTAAGGTGGGGGCCGCAAAGTGTCGTCCCGCGGGCCGCGAGTTTGAGACCCCTGCTCTATAGTGACAGACCAAGGGCTAAATGGGAAGGGGATCTAGGAATCATCATTGAGGAACAGTTATGGAGGAATTTGTGTAGAGATGGAGTCACCTCTATGATAAATGCTAGGTACAGGCTGATCCAGTTCAACTTCTTCCATCAGCTGTATTTTTACCCCACAAAAAGTACATTAACATAACTATAATGTGCCTTTGTATATTAGATGTGGTACAGAGGAAAGAACATTCGTTCAGTCTACCTGGCAGTGTATTGCAGGGGTTTTGGCAGGGGGTGTGTGAAACTCTATCGAGTATCCATGGGGTCACATTTCTACTGGACCCTGAAGTTTATCTACTAGGGAATCTTAACCAAACTGTAACTGTCAAAATCTGCAATGAAACTGACAGAAATTCTGACTATCGCCAAGAAATGTATTGCTAGAAAATGGAAATTAGACACCCCCCTTCCGACCAAACTAAACTACAGGGAAAATTTCTCAGTGCACCACAATGGTGAAGCTCTCGATACCTGAGCAGGACTTGTAGTGGGCATGTTTCTCTGCATATGTCTCTCTGTAAATCAGGCGGTTCACTCATTCATGATTTTGTTTTGCTTTGCTTTGTCTTGATTGTTTAGTTTCGCTGTCCCCGACCTTGCCTTTGTGGATCGGGAGTGTCTTGTGGTGTATGAATCTAACTGTAATATTGTCCAATAAAAAAATAAATAAAGGGTTCCAATCTGGTCTAATGGCCTTGTTACACCGGGCTGGAGCCCAGTGTAACAATATTGTTCTGGTTTCAGAGTTCCGGTCAAGTCTAACAGTACCATTCTGGTTTAAGGGTTCCAGTCCAGTCTAACAGGTCCCATCTAACAATACCGTTCTGGTTTAAGGGTTCCAGTCCAATCCAGCCTAACAGTACTGGTCTGATGTAAGGGTTTTGGTCAAGTCTAACAATACTATTATGCTTTAAGGGTTCTGGTCCAGTCTAACAGTACTGTTATGGTTTAAGGGTTCCGGTACAGTCTAACAGTACCGTTCTGGATCAACTCCTCCAGGTTGTCCGGGTTCCGGGCCAGTTGGAAGATGAGTGTGGCTCCTCTGATCTTGTCCTGGACATCCTCGTATAACAGCTCCACGTACTGGTCGATGCTGTTGATACTCGCCTCCTCATCCAGCTGTCAACACACATCTGTCAATCAACTGTTCGCAAACCGGCCCTCAGGACCTCATCTGTTTTAGACCTGTCATGGTTCTTCTATTCATATTCAGTTTCATTCTAAATGGTCAATGGATTTTACTTATACAGCGCTTTTCTACACAGTTATGGTGTAGTGCTTTACATTGGCCTCACATTCACCCATTCACTCACCAGTGGGCGGCTGCTGCCGTGCAAGGCCATGTTCTATTGGGAGCTATTTAGGGCTCACTGTCAAGCTCAAGGGCTTCAACATGTGGACAGTCACCAGGATTCGAACCGCTGACCCTTTAGTCATTGTACAATCTGCTAAACCAACCGAGCAACAGTTTTTGTCAAATAATCATGATCTGTTTCAAGGATTATTTCAGTATTTTCTGTTGTATACCTAGTACTTGCGCTATTATGAAAATATAAACACATATGTACAAAAATACATAAATATCATGGTAATATAAAATAGATAGCTGATAGAATTTATTACTATATTTAAATAATATAAATATATAAAATAAATATAAAATATTATTAAAGGATGTATATATGCATGCACACACAGCCATTCCACTTCACCATCTGTTGAATTCATTTGTTTTATTTAATAAAAGCTCTAAATGACAATATTTTATTTGAAATTTGGGAGAAATGTTATGAATTTTACTCTTAAAACATACCTATTGTTAGGTAGACAGATAAATGAGCTCCAGTGCATGGATTTGAAGGGGAACATATAACATTTATTAACATAAAACATTCAACATGAAAAGGCAGAAACAAAGAGCACAGGAGACAAGAAACAAAACCTGACGCACAAAACCAGAGTCCAGCACGGAGTCCAAAAGCAGAACACACAGTCTGGGTTATGGCAGAATGTCCATTAAACATCACTGGTGGAACAAAACCAGAACAGACCTCCAACAAAATGAAACAGCACAGATGAGCCCACGCTGCTCGACATATACACCGGCCGCTTTATCTACCACTGATGGTCAATGCAGAACGAGCCATGCAGCGTGGAACAGGTGGAAAATATCAATAATTTGGTCGTCACTTGAGGGAGAGGGAGTGGCCCAAGCCACAGCAGGATAGAACTCTGACACCTCTAAGTAGTAAAATCAGATATACTGATCATTTAAACTATCTATCTATCTATCTATCTATCTATCTATCTATCTATCTATCT
>JAPTHA010180982.1:0-13243 GCA_029814585.1 Gymnapogon annona | reverse complement strand
ATCTTATATATTTACAAACACACGCACACATTTGATTTACTAATATAGCAAATAACAGGATGTAAATTTGATCAACTAAGATTTCCTGTGCCTGCCTTATTGAAATGAGGATTTTGTGTGTGCTACTGGTTGTC
Source organism: Gymnapogon annona (assembly GCA_029814585.1). Lineage (NCBI taxonomy): Eukaryota > Metazoa > Chordata > Actinopteri > Kurtiformes > Apogonidae > Gymnapogon > Gymnapogon annona. The sequence continues at coordinate 13,109 of JAPTHA010180982.1, read as the reverse complement.
GTCATGGAGACAGCACGCTGGAAAAATAGCTCTGGGATACACCAGCACCAACATTGCACTGGATCATCCAGAGGCAAGAGAATGTAACGTGGGAGGAGTTAAGTCATAAAAGGTCTTCATGACTCCTCCTGCTGACTAAACCCAAATCATTCCCTAGTTCAGAGCTCAGCAACCTTTATCACTCAAAGAGCTCATTTTGTAGAGTATAGAAAGCTCTGGGAGCCACAAAGCCCTTTTAAAAATGAAATAACACTACACATAATGTTTTTTTTTCTCTTTACGCTGATGTATAAACAATCTATAATGGTTTTGGCATTTATGAACTTGATGAACCACTGCAGAGAAAACAAAATTAAATTTCTGCATGCAATAAAACATTTTCAACTTTGGAGAAAAGACGGTAGGTTGAAGATTAGTTTTAAGTAAAATACTCAGGGCGAGACGCACAAAGAATGGAGTGGTCCTTGTAACAGTGCCATTATTTGCGCAGAATTAGCTCACCTAGCCTGCCCTGTTAGCTCCTTATTCTCAACATAATTTGTTCAAAATTGCTTGCGAAATGTATGCCTCTGATTGCACCTATATGCCACATATATGCTGGGTGGCATATGTAGGTGGCTGTGTTCCAAGATCACAGTTGACACAACAATGGCAGGGTCAGACAGAAAAGCATTGTACTCACCTATTTACCTTTAGAGCAGAGCTGTCCTGACTTAAGGTCAACATACAACGCACTGTGTCCACTGAACCCCACTGAGTTGTAAACTTATTCAGTGAAACACTACTCAGTGCAAGGGTCATGTGGCCTGACAACTGGTGTCTGCAAATTACATATTTAATTGTCACTTCAATCAAAAAGTGGTACTCTCCTCCGATAAAACCTCATGGCCATTACCCATTTGAATCCCAATTGGATTTATGTAAAGAAAAACACAAAAAAACCCACCAACTTATATTATTCAATGGCAGTGAAACAAAAATGCTGTCCTCTCTGCACATGAAATCAGATGTCAAACTGAATAATAAAAGGTGTATTTAATTGAACAAAGATTATAAACTGTCATCTGTGACAGATATTTGCTTTTAATAAAATTCATGTTGGAGAACACCTGCGCACATATACATGTGTGGAGCCAAAGATCGATAGGGCTCCAAATGCATACTTCTTCAAACCTTTTGAATCGCACGCTGGCAAATGTTGGACAATTCTAAACCGTATTAAGAGTGACAAAATATTGTGACGAGCTGTAGTGGGATTGTTGTGGGGACAGGTTGTCTTGAGTTACTTGACCCCATGTTGTTAAAAGAAAGATGGTTTAAGTGTTGAATAATTAAATAGTTCATGTATACTTTTTTGTTCCATCAACAGTTATGTGAGAAGTTTTTTTTTTTTTTTTACTTCAGCACAATGAATGAGCAGTCAGTTTACTGCTACTGTGTTGGTGGTAACATTTAATAAAACTGTCAACTAACAACAAGGAGTCATGCATTGTATGAGGCATGAGAAGTTCAAGCAGAAATCTCTTCTGTGACATACTTTAACAAACCATCACAATATTTTAACATGTGCATGAATGTGCATTTTTGCGCATGAATGTGCATGAATGTGCATGAATGTGCATTTTTGCATGAAATCACCTGCATATAAAGATCCAGGATGGCAGACATGAGGGGAGAGAGACAGTAGACAGCATGCCGTCTTCGTCCTTCTCCACTTCCCACCATGTAACCCTAACCCACCAGCCTCATATTGTTTGTTTATGTTTGTATTTGCTTATGTTCCTGTTTTGGGAATTGATCAGTCTGTTGTAAATGTATTTGTTTTTCATCTATTTATTTTCTGTATATACATTATTGTTATTGCATCACAAACTAGTTTTAGGGCTTGAAGGAAGGTGGGGCCTTTTCGTGTTATGTCCTAGGCACCTAGACTGGGGCATAACAAGATTGGGGGCTCATTCATCTTCTTGTGTTTTTTTGGGATACATTTTGAGTTTTGTTTTTTTTCTTGATCAGGTTGGCTGTTTTGTTTGGTGTGTGGGGACAATATGGAGTTTTCACTGGATGATTTTGTAGCCAGTCTGTCTTTGGGTAAAATGGACAAATGCAAAAAATTGTTCTGGTGTCAATAACGTAGAGCTCAAGCAGTTGCTGTGTGCAGGACTGGCAGAGCAGGGCCTCATACCCAAACCAGAGGAGCATGTGGTTGAAGCTGCCGTTGTGGCAGGCGACTCACAGGAGAAGACAGCAGTGGAGGCTGCTGACATGCTTAATGCCAGTGTGGCTCGTGGGCCGGTCCCAGATCCTCTCATGGGCAACATGAGCACAGAGGATCTTTGATAGCCCTCCGGATAAAGGAACTTGAGGTGCAAGCCATGCATCTGTGCATCAGGCGCTTGAGCTGGGTAAAGCAGCCCATGTCCCCTCTCCTCTTGGCCCTAGCTTTGTTACTCCTTCTGCCTTAGACACCAGAAGGCACATTGCTTTAGTCCCTCAATTTTGTGAGTCCAAGGTGAACTCATATTATAGTTTTTTTTGAGCGAATAACTGCCGCTCTGAGCTGGTCCAAAGAGTTCTGGTCCCTGTTACTCCAGTGTAAACTAGTGGGAAAGCACAAGAGGTCTGTGACAATTAGTCTATCGTGGATAGAATGGAATATGAGAAATAAAAAGATGTTATTGCAGGCTTATGAGTTTGTCGCTGAAGCATACCGTCAGAAATTTATAAACGGTGAGAAAACTTCCCCCCTAATATATATGTTGACTTTGTGCATGACAAAAGCGTGTTGTTTGATAAAGGATGCCAGATATGTAATGTCCAATCGGTCATTTTCACCACCTCAAGGAGTTTAAAAAGTGTTTGCCACAGCCAATTGTGTTGCCAGAGCACTGGCTGATGAGTTCATTTTGACACACAAAAGCATTTTTTCTTTGTCCACATGATTTCCAAAAGAGGATTCAAATCCTGCGTGTAAAAGTTGCTCACTGCGCAGGAGCACTTTAGGTGAGCTGCAGGTGAGAGCTGCAAGTGTTTTTATTGTCATGAGCCAGGCCGTTGGATTGTTGTCTGTCCGACTCTTAAGAAAAAAGAATGCAGAAATGTTAAACTTACTGCAGGTGTAGGATTCATAAACACAGCGTCCCCACCTAAAAATAAACCAGAGCTGTTATCTGAATCAGAGGTAAATGCGGAGGTTGATTCTTGTAATAAGCTGCTTGTTTCTCATGGGTTTGTTTTATTAACTGACATGGAATCTGACAGAGTGCCGGTGACAATTCTCCATGATACTGCCACATATATATGTTGTCTAGCATCCTACAGCTCTCGAATGAGACTTCGTGATTTTCGGATTTGATGGCTTCGAGAATCACTTCAGATGATCCATTTGCATTCTCTGCTATTTTTGGGACATGTGACATGCTCCCCCAGTTTATGATTAGTGACATTCTATTTATTTTGGGAAACGATTTGGCCAGAGGAAATGTGTTTCCCACGCCGGAAATTGTTGGTGATCTCATTTTGGTTGCGTCTGCTGGCTGTCTCGCCTCTGTCTCTTCTGTGTCTGAGTCAAATGTGTTTTCTGTGTACGCAGTCACATGCATACAGGCTCAAAATATGGGTGAAATTATGGATTTGTCTGAATTGCTTATGGCTACATTAGTTGTGGGTTAGCCCTCCTCAGTGCCTCCGACTGTTGAGGATGTACAGGTAAATTGTGTCAATGAGCCTGTTTTTTTTTCCCTCCTGCTGATGCAGACTTGAGTTTAAATGTGAAAAGAGACATGTTGATTAGTGCGCAGAAAAATTACCCAACCTAACTTTGTGTCTGTCCTCTGCTGTAGCTGCCGATGAAGAAAATAAACCAAGTGCATTCTTTTTGGACAGCAGGGTCTGATACCCAAACTGAAGAACGTCCAGGGGTGGGGCCACCTGGGGTATTGGGCCAGGATAGGTTTTTCCAGGACTTTCATGACATATGATGCTAGTGCTACCAGTCTGAAGTCGTTGAAGTTAAATGGCATGGGTTTCTTGTGCACCAGCATTATGCAGGATGTTTTCCACGGCAACACCCACTCCAGCTTCAGACACAGATAAAAAATGAAATGCAGTATCCCAGACAACTGGACAGCACACGTCTTCAGGGCCCCGCGGTTGACATGATCTCGGTCTGCTGCCTTGCCTTGGTGGAACCTCTCCACCTGTCTTCTTATCTAGCCAGGTGTGACAGGCGCAGTGGGGGTTGGAGTTTTGGGGGGACGGTCATAGAGGGTGTAAAGATTGGAGTAGTGGGGGGGGTGGAGATCCAGCAGGGAGTCCGATGCTGAATCTGTTGAAAAACAAATTCGGCTTGTTGGCTCTGTCTGAGCTCCCCTCCTGCTGCCTGGACTTTGATGTTGAAGCCAGTGATCTCCCTCATGCCCTTCCACACTGGGCGTTTCTGCCAGAAAGCACAAAATTAGTGGCAGGAGTAGATGCAAATATTTATTTAGCATGCACAATGTGATTTACCAAATCTGAAACTGAGGTACCTGATTTTGTGTCGATATTTAACACTTCTGAAAAGCAAGTTTTAAATGGACCAGCTTCACACAAAACTGGCCACAGTTGTTGTGGGGAGGAGGCATGGGCCGAACCAATGCAATGCATAGACCTAATCTATTCTGATTACTTCTACATTTATGGAATGAAGGAATAATAACTAATGTAGACGTGTGTCCTCCCATCAATGACATTGGAGAAGCTCTAGAAGAACCAGGGGATGAACTGGACCAGTCACCATGAGGAGATATGAAGACCTTCTATAACTAAACTCATGCACTTGGATCTGGATCATTCCATTCTTGATATGAGTGCTTGTGTATCCCACAGCAGTTCATCCAATGTATTGTCAGCATGACAACAACCAGTAGCACATGCAAAATCCTCATTTAAATTGGGTGGTCTACAAGACTTTACACCTGTTGTCACACACACACACTTAAATTTGTCCCTAAACAAATTGTCTTCTCTGTCACCTACTGACCTATATAACAGAGGGACAGTTCACATAGAAGAAAACCTTGAAATTTGCACATATTTACTCCATGGGCCAAACATCAGCTGTTCACTGAAAATGATCTCAAGAAATCAAAAATTAAACACTTTGTAATGAAAGCCCTTCATTTCAGAATGAGTGAGTTACATTGTAATGGTCATGAAATCAGAATTATCATTTTAACGGGTTCCGATGGGGACATTTTCCCCCTTAAGATAACAAGTGAAAGTATTTTAAAATCACAACTTATTATCGACTAATTATTTGAAACAAGCTTCAAATCTTAATGTGAGGAAAAAGGAATCCAAAACCATAATTTTCCCATATGCAGAAACACAGAGCACTTGATCATAAAGTAAAACTTCACGAGCACAATGATGAAGTCCAAATGAAAAAAGTCCCTTTTTGAAATTATTTTTTTCATTGCTACTGGTTTCTACTCTACGCTACAGTATCCAGGCTTCATAATCAGTCATGTGTTTGTAAAACTTTTCAGTGACATATGACCATTTTTACAATAGGAAGAATGCATATAACTTTATTTAACTTTAACTCATTTTATGGCCTACAAGTTGTTCAGAAGGACTGACAAACTGGTCCTCTCATTGATAACTGGCTCACGTGCCTTGGACAGTGTGTGTGTGTGTGTTTGTGTGTGTGTGTGTGTGTGTGTGTGTATCTAGCTGAAGATACAGATACTGCGTACAAAAGCATAGAGCCCATAATCAGCATAGCATACAGCAAACACATGACTGCACGCCCAGTCCCCCCCCCACACACACACACACAGAAGCTGGACTCTAACCTCAGAGAGGGCCCCTCTGCCTTTTGCAACATGGAACAATTATTAATGTGAAGAATTGTGTGGTCTTCCAGTTAACTCATTTTTGATGTGTGCTGTATGTTGACCTGCTCTCCTGCCTTCCCCCTCCCTTTTATGGCTGACCGCTCCGAGTCTGTGTGATAGTTCAAGTAAAGTCAGCCTTGATGTGTGCAAGGATACAATGTTTTGTGTATTTTTTTTTGTTATTGTTAAGGGGAGCAGGGCGTATCTTCTGTGTGTTTATTTGTGTCTTTGTACAGTAGTACCTTTGCGATACTATGGTTTTATTTGTTCTATGATTGAGACTGTTTTATGATGTACTTTTGTACAATTCTATTATCCATATTGAGGTTAGCTGAGATGTAATGAATTCATTCAAGTGCCCCAAAAAACGCTAAAATATCCTATGTAATTTTTTTATACAAAAAACAACAATTATGAAAGTAAATACATTTGTTTTATTGACTTATTTACATTTGAGATGAGATGACCTGTGTGTAAAAATACATTTTTCACAGATTTTAAAAAACAGAAAAATTGCAGTTTGAAAGAAAATAACAATTATAAAAACATAACAAAAAATGTGTGTGAAGACAAAGGTGGAAAAGGAGGATTATTGTTTTGAATGAGGTGAACACATGCATTCATCGAACAGAGATTACTTCTCTTAGGGGAGCATATACTGTTACATTACAGATGCTTGTTACTGTTATTTAAAAGTAATTACTTACTGAACATACTCTCATCATGAATGAGACAATATGCAGTAGGGGCATGGGGCAATATGCAGCAACATTTTATGTTCAAACTGGGGGCGTGGCACCAAGGACGCTGGTAGATAAGTCTGTAGTTGATAAAGAATTCTAACTAGTCCCAGAAATGTCAGCTTACCTTGTCATTACGAAATTCATGCTAATCCCAAAAACAGGGTTATGGCTAGTAATGAGCATATGTCCTGTCGTCTTCACCCACTGGATGAACACCAACAGAAAATAGAACTGTACAAATGCATTTCTGGCTCCTTGAAGTCTTACAGTCTTGCTGTTTTTTTTTTTTTTTTCATTTGAACAATTAACTTATTTGCAAAAGTATGTTGTAAGACTTGCGCTATTGAACATGTACCAAGAAAACTATTACTGAGAATTTATTGTCTTACAATACTGTGCTCCAGCAAACTGAAATCTCTTGCTATGACGCATTACTTTTGTAATGCATTACTCCCAACACTGATGACTGGCAATGGCTGTTATGAAGCCCGCTTATACTGTGGATTCCCACTCCTAAAAATACTCACAAGCAACGGTGTACAATGGTGCATCGGTCCTGCAAAGGTTCTACTGTGTATGTATATAGAGCACTCGGAGTGTTTAAGAGTGTAGGCATGACGAGCAGCAGTGGTAGGTGGACCAGCTCTGGTGGACACGTGTTTGCTCACCCACTCACTGCTCCTCTGTTGCCTTTCGACAGATCCTCTATGAGTGAATGAGAAAGTCAGTGACAGGAGGACAGACTCACTCCACCTACACACTGAGAGCCAGGCTAACAAAGGGCCACTGGACTCTAATGTTCTCCATATGTCCCCAGACATTGGAGTTTTGGACATTTATTTATTTAAAGGTTCATTGTACGAGACTGAACTGCATGCTTTTGTGCTTAAGCTTGTGCGCAAGCCTATGTTGCCCATGGGGTTGGACAGTTGCGAGCTAACACTAGCCATGTTTCCAGAAAATGTCAAGTGTACCGGAAGTGAATTGCAAAAAAAAAAAGGTCTATGTAACTGAATATGATTTGTTAAGAGTTGCATCTTGAAACTGATAATAATCCAGGCACATAATGATGATCAAGCATCCAATTCCAGTAACTTCCTGTATGCACTGCATAGAGGAATTCAGACCAGAGTCATTGTTTTACATTTCCAGTAAGCTGTCATGTAAAGGTTATCACAAATTTAGTTTTCTGTACTAGTACAGAACTAGTGACCTCATTTACACTCTAATTGTGATGCATGTAAAATATTTACATGCACAAATGTGCATGCATGCGTATTATTGAGACCTAAATAAACACTGAATGAACAACCAGCTACCTCTATGGTAACCTATCATTCACAAAGCTACAAAAACAATTCGGCAGTCAACATACCACCAAAGTCTGCTGGTGTCCTTAGGGTTTCATTGAGGATCCACCCACAGCTGCTGCAAAAATTCAGCTTTTCCTTTTTCATCAAATTAATTTATTTTCGAACTTCGAACAATACTTTGTACTCTGTATACTTACCGCTTAATATTTGGAAAATGTATTGCTTCCACATTAAGAGATGGGTAGTAATGTTATCCAATTAGCATTGTTAAAAGGGTAGGTCCTTTGGCTGCCATTTCTGGTTTGAAGTTAATGTCTTTGTGTTTTCTGCTAATGTTGTTATGTTTTCCATTAATGTCAATGTGTTACCTGTGAATGTCGTATTTTTATTAATGTCATGCTTTCTGTTAATGTTGAGATTTCGGTTAATGGCGTATTTTCTCTTAATGTCATAGGTGCACTCTTGCAAATTCAAAAAACTAATTATGTTCATTTCTTATTAGCACTGGTTGTTTAACAACTCAGAATAATCTTATATGGCATGAAAAGCTGATACTATAATAACTACAGCAAAGAGTAATAATATAATATTCCACGTCTTGTATCCGTATCTGTGTGAACTTGTGAGAAGAGAACAAACAGACACTTGGTCCATGAATAGATGAAGAGAAGACAGTAGTGTCTGGACCTGTTCATTCTGTTGTTCATCAGGGATTATGGGATGTAGGAATGCTAAATCCACGCTTGCTCTGCTGTTAACGCGGGCAGCGCAGAGACGCCACTAAACACTTTATGAAGATTGTCTTGGACTGCATTGTATTATATAGCATTCTGTGGGGTCCCTCAAATGTGGACTTACATTTTGAACATAAATAAAGCTAATTTTGTTTCCCAGTGCATAAGTTGTATTGTGCGATGGTTCCTGCTGCCTGTGGAAATGCAGAGTGAAAGTTTCCCTGTGTTCTTAGAACTACTGTGGGAAAGTGGTTTCCAACTGTAGAAACCTTTGTAATTCTTAGAACCTTTTTAATTCCTAGAACATTTTTTCACTCACTTCCACAGGATAGGAACTACAAATTTCTACCATAGGTCTTAGAACCTACTCTCAGGCAGGGTCTTTTTTGGTTCTATAGGAACTTTATGATTTTGGTGTTTGCTGATTGGTAGACTTCAGGCCACATCCATTTCTGCATCTTGCAGAAAAAGGAGTGCGTTATTATGGTGAATATGGCATGTCTGTGACCAGAAGAGAGGCATAAGTCCTGTTTCTTTTCTATGTCGGTATATATCATTTTATACAAACAGTTCTACAAATCCACATTCACTCTGCTGTTGACACTGCCAGTGCAGAGACACCGCTAAACACTTTATGGGGATTGTTTTAGACTGTGGCATTTGTATTATATTATATATTGTTTTATGGGGTGCCTCAATTGGACTTACATTTTGAACACAAATAAAGCTCATATTGCATTCCTGCGTATGTGCGAAAGTTGAACCATTGCATAAAAGTGCTTTGGAGAGTGCAGAATAAGATAACGTCACACTGCTCCATACTACTTTCTTATTGCGTGTTTTATACTCTTTTGTTTTTGTACGGTGTCCTTGAGAGCCCAGAAAGGCGCCTATAAATAAAATGTATTATTATTACTGCCTCTGGGAATGCAAAACAAAAAGCTTCCTCTGGGGAGAGTAGTTACTAGAACCAGTCTGTGAGAAAGTGCCTATTGAGTCAAATGGTTAATTTCCAATCTTATGAGAAGGGATCAATTGAAAGGTTAAGTCTATTCTTTTCTTATACCATTCTAACCACTCTTATTATTTGTGTTTAAAAAAGATCATAGCAGAAACTGACTTTACAATGACAGAAGATAATACCAAGGCCTAGGTAAAATCAAGGGACAGTGGTTACATTGGGCCTCCAGCATCATGTGAATGCCATTGACTTTTCCTTCATTCATTTCTGACAATGGAAGGTCATCGGGCTAGTTAATGTTAGCATAGCTGCAGGCCACTGTGAATTTTCTGAACTTGGAAGGTCAGTTAGGCAAACAAGCAGGCTAGTCACTGTCACTGCAGCTCTGGTTCACAGCTAAACTGTCCTCTCTGTTCCTTTGTCTTTTTATTTTCCCTCAGTTTGAAGCTCTTTTCAGATATAGCAGTACAGGTGCATTATGGTTCACTGTTACAGTCTGTTTAGGGGGCCAAATCCAAGGGAGAGGGGTAAATCCTATCACATTGCAGATGACTAATGCATGGCCCTTGTTGTCTGCTAAAAGTGCTTGTGAAGGAGACTTTATGCCTCCGGGCAGCAACAGACCTGCCTCCCAAACTGGGATTTGGCCCCTCTTTGCATGCCTGACCGGAGAAGTTGTGAGTGTTTGGAGCTAGTGTGAACCTACTACAGTGACTCAATACACAGATGAAAGGAACTGACCTTGGAGAGTTCAAAGGCAGGGTTTTCCTCCCTGTCAAGCCCCTTTTTTCCTCTTAATCTATTCCCCCAATTTTCTCAGTTTACTGTGTCCGTCTTCCCTTCATCTTTCATACTCCATCTCAGTGAAAATTTCACTTGTTTATTCTTCTTTATGGTTTATATTATTTGCGAGTCTCTGGTCAAACCCAGGTCAACTAGCTTAATGACAGTGAGAGCTGTGAATCACAAGACATTTACACGTGTAGATGCAAGCAGCGGGGCATCAGTGAACACTTTGGTAAAGGCAGTTTCTAACTCTTTGTCTGTCTTTTGGGTGATAAAAGGAAAATATTACATCACAGGTAGCCAGTATTTTTCTGTCTTTTTTTTGTATAGAATGAATTGTTCCCATTAAGTTCTTTGTGGCTGTTCATATTCAATAACATCAAATATGTTTTATTCAACAATACTTAATTCACATGGACAAAATCCAATTCTCATGCTTAAAGAACATGAAAGGAGTTGTGCTTTTGCTTTCCATTATATTCACACTTCCTCCTTAGGAAGAGACAGAAGAATAAACACATATGCCCTAAGAAGACAACAACGGTGATATAATTCACCGCATCCTCTAGAGTTGAAAATTGAACCCCACACAAAGCTGTACTTCCTCAATTGGTCACTTGAGGTTGGTTCCAAAAGATACAATTGCCATAGATTCTATGTTCAAACATCCAATTTTTCAGTGGGATAAACATATTTCCACCCTATTACAGAAATTGTGTAAAAAACAACCATTAAAAGAGTTTTGAACTACTATTTAGAAAATTGAGTTTCAAGTTTTGACATTTATTTTTTTTTATCTTAGAGTACCTAGAGCCTGAAGAACTAGAGTTCAGTGCTGGTGTTGGTCAGTGCTAACAATATTTACTATCAGGCTTAAGTAGTAAACTTTATAAATGAGTTATTTGACAACAGTTCTTAATCAAAACTACAGTAGAGAGGTGTTTTTGGAAAATGACCCATTTTGTTCTATTAGCAACAAGTTTGAATTGATGGGTGAGTGGGTCTACTGTTTATAATTGAAGTGTCAAGTTTAATTTATGAAAAGAACCACTCCTTACAGCACTTGGAATAAAGCTGGGATGAAATTGCTGGAGAGAAGAATCATAAACATACATCAGTGTAAGCCCGTTTTTTAGCCAGTGTCTAATGGTCATCAGTAGTAGTATATTTAACGATGTTGAAATTTGCTTTACTTTCAAACAGTAGTTGTTGCCTCTTGCCTCAAAGTAAATAGCAGAGATACACATTATGCTGCTGAAAATGTTAATGATTTTTCTTTTTTTCCATTTGGAGTTTGCCTTATTCTGTGTTCCATTTAGAGTTTCATCGCGCTGTCATGTGGTGTTGCATTTATTTAGCCCTCTTCTTGAACTGGATTTAAGACCGCCACGGCACCGCAGTGTAATTAGATGGCGCACTGTGGGATATGGAGTCACATCTGGTGACGACTATGCTCTCCAGTGAATGCTATTCACTTTCATTTCTGTACAAAAAAGATTAAGTCAAACATATGGGGTCAGTTAAAAAGAGGAGTTTAATTTGATAACCCAAATATGATTATTGTGGGGACTCGCCTTTCCCGGTTGGCAACGAAAGCTTTCATTTTACCCACAAATTTGACATGTCCTCTGAGCTTTTTGTATGTGAGAATTTCTCATGAAGAATCTCTTCTTGCAGAAAAGACAACTAGACAATTATTGGTCAGAAAGCTTATATTTCCTATTCAGACATCCATTACCTTTGCTTTATTATATGCACAAGGCTGAATTGCACTTTAATTAATGATACACTGATATGATTCCGGCCCAATTTTTTTGTTACTGAAAACAAACAAAGAGGAGATGTTCTCAAACATTGTTCTACTGCATTGCTCTAATATGTAGGTTGGACACCTGACACTGCAGACTTCATGATATCCATGTCAGACAGAATGCCCACGGGGCATGTAAAGGTGTAACATTTTATAGGCTTTTAGGACATGAAGCTGAGATAGTTGGTGGGGCTTTTGTCATTGTCTGGCATGTCTGCAGAGTGAGGACAATAGTTCAGAGCCAGTTTCCCAGACAGACAGTCCTCCCATCAAGATGATAAAGAAAAGAACATTGTCCCAATGTGTCCCAGGACATTCAATACACTCCTGAACAGAGAAATCACACAACTTTGGCAGCCTGCCATTGGAAAGCTTTGTGTTACATATGCAAATCGTTCACAAACAAAGGAAGTACAATACATTAATTTCTAATTAAATTAAATTTTGTTCTTTTTGGTAAATGAATTGAATAAATGTTTCACATTATTGAGATCTACCAGGCAACAGGTGACCAAGGATTAGATTCGAGCCATGACTGAACTGAAATGGCTTAGGGTGAGTTTTAGTCACAAAGAAAGAAGAAGATTTTCCTTTTCAAATGAAGTCCTATCCATAGATGTTGGCTTTACAACTATACACACTAAGTCAACTTTCACTTTGGGCTAGCTTAGATTTTAAAAGGTTAGGTACTGCACATGGGTTTTAGGAATGTCCATAATAAGGAGTATTTCATCATTTATATATATATATATATATATATATATATATGAATGAATGAATGAATTTATTTCTTCACACCATTGTTTGACCTTTGATTACATGTGATGGTACAAGGGTTTAAACAGCATGAAGAAAAGGGTCCCCAAAAGAAGCTAAATGT
>JAPTHA010180955.1:0-21785 GCA_029814585.1 Gymnapogon annona | reverse complement strand
CCCCCCCCCCCCCCCAATCCACCGCTCAAACCCCATCAAGCACACACTGTCTCACCAAAAAGCTAGAGAAGTGAGAGGGTGTTGGGTGAAGATTAGGTGCTGAAGTGGTCAACTGGAATATTAGATGACTGGAGGGTTCAGGGTTAACCTTCGTGATGTGCTGGTTTTGCACTTGCACACAACAAAGAAGAGAGCTTTTAAAGTACACTATATTGTCAAATGCATTGGGTCACCTGCCTTGACTGGTGTATGAATTTAAGTGACATCCCATTCCTAATCCATAGGATTCCATATGATTTGGGTCCATGCTATCACAGCTTCAACTCTTCTGGGAAGGCTGTCCGCAATTTTATGAAGTTTACTGATAAAAGCACAACGCAATACTGTATAAAAGGAGAGCAGAGGGTTGTTCACAGGATAAAAGTGTCCAATTATCAGGAGTTAAAATATCAAGACTAGGTCTAAAGTGGCCGTTTTTAAGTTGAATTTAGTGATGTCGAGGGTACCATTTTCTTAACCCGTCAACAAGGATAAAACACACTTAGAGGATTTTCAAGGATTCTAATGCAAACTGTGAGAGACGACCACTTTAACTTAGCGCCTTTATCTCTGAAGGTCTTCACCGACGGTTTGGTCCAGCATTCGCACCTCTGCGCTATATGCAATAAGTTTAGGAGTGTGTTTTGGGGGAATTTTTCACCATTCTTCCAGAAGCATGACAGTCTGGTGTGTATGAACTGGACTGTCCTGCACAGAGTCCTGACTTCAACACCATAGAACACCTCTGGGATGAATTAGAGTGGAGACTGAGAGCCAGGCCTTCTTGTCCAACATTAGTGCTTGTGGAAGAATGGTCAAAAATTCCCTAAAACACACTCCTAAACCTTGTGGATAGCCTTCCCAGAAGAGCTGAAGCTGTTATAGCTGCAGAGTGTGGACCCAAGTCAACTGGAACCCTATGGATTAAGAATGGAATATTGCTTAAGTTTGTACATGAGTCAAGGTGGGTGAGCCAATACTTTTGGCAATATAGTGTACATGTTCACATCCAGGTTAATATTTACTGGGCGGACAACAAATAGCATGTAGCTCCTAGATACAAATGCTGGACCAAACCATCGATGAACACCTTCAGAGATAAAGGCAATAAGTTAAACTGGTCGTCTCCCACAGTCTGCATTAGAGTCCTTGAAAACCCTCTAAGTGTGTTTTATCCCGTTGATTGGTTAAGAAAATGGCACCCTCAACGTCACTAAATCCAACTTAAAAATGGCCACTTTAGACCTGGTCTTGATATTTTAACTCCTCATCCACTTTGGAACACTTTGTAGCGTTGTTTTATATAGATTTTTCGAGGTGAGTTAGAGAGCCCGTCTGGTTGGCTTCTACTCAGCTCGTCACCATGGTAACACATAACTCCTCATAATTGGAGAGTTTTCTATGCTGTGAACAACCCCCTGCTCTCCTTTTATACAGTCTCACATTGTGCATTTATCAGTAAACTTCATAAAATAGAAAATATTCTTCCCCTGCAGCTTGTTCTTTCCCCTTTTTTGATGTTGTATTAAATGCGAACTCCTAGAAATCCAAACCAGTCTGTTTACAGTAGTCTGTTGTAGCAGCTTCTTTATTCCTCACAAAGGGATTTTGCTCTAAACGTAGCCACCGTTTACACATGCATAATGAATGGCAGCGGCGTGCATTTAACAATCCTGGCTGTGGTCTGACACAGTTCGGAGCTCTTCGTAGCTGAAGGCAGTTGACGGTTAATTGAGAATCCCACTGTTGTGTGTTTTTCATGAAAGGCCCTTTTTATAGCTTCACATGCTAATTTCTAGTTTTTTCTTTAGGCAAACAAGCGCAAATCTTGTGAGCGATCTGTTCAGTAAAAATGTACTTTCTCTACACAGTTGGGGGAACGCTACAAAACGGAGCCAATCCTCGCAAAATACTACACTAAATCTGTGGTTACCGCATTCAGGTATGTTTGAGATCTTCCATTTGTTTTGTTTTTTTCATTCTTCAGCACGATTGGTTATAATGCCAGCTTCCCTTTTCTGAAACGAGCTTTTCTCCATTGACCTCTGTGGATCCATGTAATGATATGTACTGGGCCTTTTAGAACATTGCACTTTATTAAATTGTGTTTTGTTGTTTTTAAAGAACCACTGATGGCACCTTTTGTTCTAGTACTATGACACAGAGTGGGCGAACAGATCACACAGTCCATCATCTCAATGATACACGCTCTGGTGTCTTAATTTCACACTAAAAATGGATTGGAAAACTGATTTCTCAATTTTACTTAACATAGTGTTAGATGAAACATATCATTGTTTCCACACTGGAATCATTATTTTGCTGTTACACTTAACCTTAATGTTACAATACATAAAAATTGGTAAGTACTTGTGCAAAATAAACCTTTTAAAAAATCATCTTGATATGAAAGTTTGGATATCTTTTACTTATTGGCATAAAGGAGATCTTACTTAATGTGAAATTAATGTGATCGGTCCCAGTGTAGAGTGGTCAGATCCCTCAACCCTAACTGTTATTTTTGCAATTTAGTCCATATTTAACCTCACTCAATGTTCTACACAACACTTTTGTTTCCCCTGCCCTCCCTTTCTTTCTGTCATCTCTGTTGTGTCCAGTGAGGGTGTAATGGCCTACTACTGGTCACAGTTTTACATTCCAGCTGAAGACCTCGACATCTTGCCAGAGATCTCAGAGGAGCGAGTGTTGGAAACACTAGAGGGTGTCGTTAATGAAAGGCGCAGCGTAGACACTCGCACATTCAGCATCAATGAAATCACTGCCTCGGGTATGTACCGCCTCTCCATCACCGGTGGGAGTGTGTGTGTGTGTGTGGGTGGGGGGGGGGATGTCATACCAGGGGTCAGGACACCGCGGTTTGGTGGGTCTTCTTTAAGCCTGACTCCAGTTTGTGACATTTTCCAATCAGCAGAAATAAAGCACTGTGAATCCAGATCTAAAAAGGTCATTGTCATCTCCTATCAGCATTGGTATTCTGTTTGCTCTCTGTTTGTATTATAGGAGCTCTGTCTGAGTCGTGCTGATAAGATGATAGCAGATAAGCCCGAGCTCTCTGCTTGGGCTGCATCTGAGATTGCACATTTTATGCTGCTTGGATCCTCTAATGATATTAACTCGGCCTCAGCCCTGGCTCCAAACAGCCATTTTTCTTCCTTCTGTCTTCTCAGCATTCACGTTGCATTTGTCCACATCCTGGCCACCAGCCAAAAGCCGGCCCTATGACTCAGTGGGTTTTTTTTTTTTTTGTGGGTCCTCTTTAAAATGATTTCTGTGGGTATGATTTGATGTCGCTGTCCCAGATAGTTAGACAGAGATGTATGGGTTGCTGCTGTAGGGCAAGGTGAGATGGAGCAGAAAGAGCTACACACCATCACGGGTTCGCTTAACCGCAGGGAAATGGGACAGAAAATGTGCAACCCAAATATTTTAGGCTCATGCATCAAATTCTATCAACCTCCCAACTTTGGTGACCCATTCTTACCTTTCCTCCTGTTTCTCTGCCCCACCCCTCCCTCCCTCTCTCTCTCCAGTCACAGATTCTCGTATGGCCAGGAACCCCAGAGCCAGTGAGTACAGCACGTTCCATTTCAATCACTCGCAGCTGTAATTTTCCAGGTGGCTAGATGCTCGCCTCGCGGCCGTCTGTAACAAATGGCCGCTCTGGCCTCTACTGTACATGTCCTGCTCCAGTCACAGATTGAGAACCCTGTTTCAGTCCACCATACCTGACACTTTTTTGGGGGGGGAGGGGGGTGGGTAGGCATACTTTGATTTATTACCTCAGGTTGATTTTACTACATTATATTATTGCAGTGACTGGAGTGGCGACACATTAACCTGTTACTATGTAGTATTGTATTCAAAGTACTTATTTTGCTACAATTATACAGATTTCCAACCACACCCCCACCCCACCCCCAATTCGACCAGCACCATGATGGCTGTGGGTCCGAGCTGCGGTCTTCCTACACCGGGTTACTCTGCACCCCCCCTCCCCAAGTTACACATTTTTGAGATTCAGTATATTATTAAATTGTACTGTTTATGTGCATTGTTGCTGAGTTTTTTGTGTTTTTTTGGGTTGCTTTCTTTTTTTCTTTTTTCCCCTCCTCCTGTTTGTGCTATCATTGCCTTTCTCAACCGCCATCTTCCCGTCACATCTACCCTACTCGTCAATGTATGTAATGTAGTTTTATGTACTATGTTGACGGCTAATTTCACAGCTTTTTTTTGTGCCCATGACATTAAAGGCATTCATTCATTCAAAATAATGTTCTGGTTTTGTACATTGAAATTTTTTTTGTTTGACTGTTTCAGAGGAGTGTTTCTACCGTTTGGAAGCTGGCGAAACGGAGCAAATGTTTACATCTCCAGGATTCCCCGGACACTACCCTCCGAAGTCCCGGTGTCAGTGGCAAATCAGAGCGTCGGAAGAGAACGTCATTTTTGTCAGTTTCCCTTTCTTCCACATAGAGGATGACTGCAGTGATGACTTTGTTTCCATCTATGATTCCTTGAGTCCAGATGACTCTCAGGCCATCACAGAGTGAGTCTCAGGATACCTTTTCAGTGTCCCACGCTTCAATACCTTCCATTAGAAGAGAGAGTTTAGACGAAAGAAAACGAGTAAAGGCATTTGTGTTTGTTGTTGAGGTACACAACTTGCCTTGAAGATCAGAGGGGAGAAAAATATTCTCTATGATTTCCAAAGGACAAATACTAGAAATCACTTTGTCTGAAATGTTGTGGAGGGATTTAAGTGTAAAAGGTGTTTTTTTTTAATGTGGGTGGAAAATGCGTTCCACTTCGTTCCTTTGACTGGATCTGTGATTACAGCTTTTTTTTCTTTTTTTTCCCGTTTTGGCCCTGAAGCCTTTAGCACTGCACATCCCATTTTATTGTTAACTTTTCAGACCTCGGTGAGATTGAGTTGGCTCAAAAAGACCTCTTCTTCCAAATCTGTGGAGGCTGCCAAACCGGAGTCCTGCTACACCACTGTGTGTAATTGAACTTTTTCAAAGGGGGAGTGGTGTGATTTTTTTTTTTGTTTGTTTTTTTGTTTTTTTTTTCCCCAAAAACCACAGGCTCGTGAATGCAACATTGCTTGTAGCTGTGGGCAATTTCCTACTTGGAATCCATTGCCAAACAAATATGCGTTACCAAGCGATGCATAAAAATTTTATAATGCTATCGAGCGATCAGCTTTACCCAAGGTGACATGGGGTTTATGAGAGCCATAATATAATACTCTATAATGACATTATTCTACAGGAGTTAGATGTATTACTGCTCTTGCTGCGTCATTCACACCTCCACAACTCTGCCGCCAGCAGTGCTGAAAGTTTTTGCTAATGGACCTAATGTTTGACTTTGAAACTCCGCCTAAGCAATTTCTGTGTGGCGCTGGCACATCTCTCCTTATTTATCTCTTTCTCTTGCTTTCTCTGCTTATCTATTGATTTCATTTCAAATTATTTTTATATAACGTTTTAAACTTGTTTGCTGCATTGATATTTTAGAGTGCTTCTGACTAAAAAGAATTACACAATGAGCGTTGCACATCCTAACAGACAAGTAGAAATATATTCAGATTTGGTGCAACAGACACTTGGTTTATGCTACATGGGTGGTTACGTTCACACACACACACAGACATGTACAGACGTATTGGTTATAAATGAATCAGATTTAGCTATCATGTTGCCTCTTTCTCTCCCATCAGAAAGTGTGGTCAGAGGCCTCCGTCCAACCCTCTGGAGGTGGTGTCATCTGGTAACATCATGTTAGTCAACATGATTACAGACGGTGAGCTGCAGAGGCCTGGTTTTCAAGCTGTGTATAAAGTTCTGCGCAAGTCTACAGGTAGTTAAAGTACACGTTTCCAGAATTTTACTCTATCAAGTTGCCACCTGCATTGTAAACATCATTTAAGATGGATCGGTTGTGTTTACACAGGTCCTGTAAAAACGTAAGATAGGGTTTTTAAATGACTCATAATTAGGTTCTCAATTATTAACACGTCATACATTATTAAGCTTTTACAGCAGCAAAAAAAAAGAAAGAATGACCTGTTGGTGCCAGATGTGATTATTTATTTCACCATCAGCTTCATCAGATATTTATTAAGTATTTAACCACATTAATCATTTATTAATACTTGAAAAGATTCATTTGCTCCTTTCCAATGAACAAAGTCATATACTAAGGCTTTAACTCCTTAGCTTCATTTACTTTATACATACTATGTTCTATGTTTTAGCCCTTTTTTTAATACTATTAAAGGGATGAGGGGAAGTGCACTGTTTGGCGAGAGGTTGTGCCAATTGGTGAACTCAAATCAACGTATAAAATATGTATATTATAACTTCTTTAAAATCACTATGTACTGACTCACAAATGTTTATAATCCAATTATTAACCTTATAAGCCATTTATAAATAATTTAGCAGGAGTGGTCTGTTAAGTGGTACTGAATGTATGAGAATGTGATGTGTTTTGTTTTTCCGTAGTTCAACAATGCGGAGGTATCCTTACTGACAAAACTGGAGTCATCACTTCCCCACTGTACCCCAGCTTTTACCCCCCTTCCCTGGACTGCCGGTGGACCATCCAGGTTTGCGCCACTGCTCCTCTCCTTCTCCCCCTCCTCTACCTGAACCCCCACCACCTCCCCCACCCCACCCCACACCTCCCTCCTCCACCATCTTTAGCCTGCCATGAGAGGAATGCTGAGGCAGCACTAGAGAAGCCAAGCTGTTCAGTACCTCTTCTATCTTCATCTGTCAGGCTGCTGTTGCTGCTGCAGCCACAGCCAGGCTGCGGTGTGTTGTTGATTTTTTTTTATTTATTTATTTATTTATTTTGGTTTCGTCTGATAGTGCGTTTGTATGTAGCATGTGCTGCCGTACGTGCCTGTTAGGATGTGTCGCAGCTGGAACGTTTCCATATTCAGCACATAACACACACCAACGTGCGATATCTGTGTGCATGCTCGTGCATGTAGTCGGCTGAGGAGTGACATGCATGGCAAATATGGTAGTGATGAACCAATCACCTCCTCTTCTGTGCTGTAGGCTCCTGCGGGGCACAAGGTGCGGGTAAAATTCACCATGTTCCGCATGAAAGAACCCGGAGTGGACATCAATTCTTGTCACAAAGACTATGTGGAGGTTATGGGTCAAAAGTAAGCATTAAACACCATTTTTTGTGTGTGTGTGTGTGTGTGTGTGTGTGTGTGTGTGTGTGTGTGTGTGTGTGTTCTTGCTGACTGTGAATAAATGGAAATTGAAGTTCAGTTTTTATTAGTTTATTTCAAAGTATCAGTAAAACATGTCATTGTTCTTTTCAGGTAATAAAAACTCAGTTTCAGCTTGGCACAAAACTGAAAATATCTCTCTGGCAGTAATGTGAGGTTGAAACAAACCCAAGAGCCAAGTTACCTGTACACATCCATTAGTTAATAGACAGACTCCTGATTCAGCTGAACTCTTTCATGCATAGTGCTCACTACAGTGGACAGCTATTAAAAGGTTGTGTTCCCTTCTATGAATGGGTCTTAATATCACAGTAAAACAAAAAACCTGAAGTAGGTTATCCTTGTTAAAGATACTCCATGTATTGAAGTTGTGTTTCCAGGTAGTAGTCCATTCATGTTTTATCAGTATTTTAAGTGCTAATAGGTGCACAATGTCTGTATAATTAACATAAAAAAACACAAACTATATGACTTGATATTTTGCAATTGACCGTTGTTTTTTTTCCCACTAGGTTTTGTGGAGAAGTGTCCTCTTTGGCTTTGACTAGCACTACGAACGTAATGGACATCAGGTTCCACTCTGATGAAGCCTACACCGACAAAGGCTTCAGCGCTGACTACAGCGCCTATGAACCCTCAAACCGTGAGTTTAAAAGACTGTCTCCCTCACATTTACACACAGCATTTGGTGAGATGGGCGAAATGTGACAGCAACACTCATAGGCCGTCATTACGGGGCAAGACGGAGTGTAACCGTGTAGTCTAGGAGACGCAGAGATAGTGCCTGACTGACAGTCAAATAGAGCTGTTTAGTGATCGAGACACAGAAATTGCAGCAGTGAAACTCGAGAGCTAGACTAATCACCAGAGAGCATGTTTACTGGGTCCATTTTATTTGCCGCTGTCAGTCAGTAGCACTCCATTTTCAATACTCTCCGCTCTTTATGTTGTCTCCCATTTTGACTGAAATGGATTTATAATTGTTCTGATCAACTGGGACGAGCGTTGGAGACATGATGGATGTTACAAACATACACTATCACTCCCTCTCACTCAATTTGTCACTATCATCTATTTTTCTTTTTTGTGTTCCCCTCCCTCTTTTTATCCATTCTGTGAACAGCTTGCCCCAATATGTTTGCCTGTGCCTCGGGCAGCTGCATTAAAAAGGAGCTGGAGTGTGATGGCTGGAATGACTGCGGTGATATGAGCGATGAGATGAAGTGCCGTAAGTTCTCCCTTGACCCAGACTCACACTTTCTCTCTTCCTTCACTTTCCTCATTTCTTATCCACTCTTGAATATTTTGCTCGTTGCAACTTATAAAGGAGTCGACTGACAATGTTGTACACGAAGGCTGGCTTCTTCTTCTTTGAGAAAGACTGAAAAAATCATGTAGGTAGTGACATTGGATGTCAGATATATAAATTAAAGCATCTTTTGTCAAAGAGGTTTGTAAAGTAGAGGCATAAAGGAAGGATCATCTATTAAAAGATGCTATGAAGTCACGTCCCCCAGGAAAGTAAAAGTTGTAGCTTTGTTTACATTATTGGAAACTATGTTATGAAACGGTATTTTCAAGTGCGTTTAAATGTTTGTTCTTTTTTTAAGTGGACCGCACTTTGCAGTGGACGGCATTTTTTTTTAAGGATATCTGTGAAACTCGGGCAACAAAATGCATTGCTGGGTCTAAAGACGGCACAACATTTGTCATAATAACCACGTTAATTTGCTGCCTTTGAATGAGCCTTTTATATCTGCAAAGGGAGTGGATCACCTTCAAGGAGTCCACAATCACATTTCTGCTGAAATATCATCCTGTATTCTGGGCGCCTCACCGTCACCTGCTATGTCGGAATGTGGACCTGATTTAATATCCATAAACTAACCAAACTGGGTCTGGTTGGATTTAAATATGACACTTTGGATCATTTCATTGCTTTTCTTAAGTGTGACATTTGATTTGTTAACAAGAATAATCCACACTTTTTCTATTTATGATTTTTGTCTATCTGCTTGAAATTGTCACCGATGTGGATCCTGTTTGAATCGCATCATATGTATTTTATACATCTTCATCATCATTTGTACCCCCCCTCCCCCCACAGAGTGTGATGTAGACCAGTTTGGTTGTGCGAATGGCATGTGCAAACCGAGGCTATGGGTGTGTGATCGAGTCAACGACTGTGGCGATGGTAGTGATGAGGTTGCGTGCAGTAAGTATTTTCCAACTCTCAAGGTGCTCTTTAGGGGATACAAACCCTATTTAATGCCATTCTAATTGCACTAACATTAAAGGCACATCACTGCTAATGCTCTGGTCACTGTCTCCTGGGTTGTGTGCAGTCATTATTCTATCAGTAATAGAGTTTGTTTGAAGCCTCGACCAATTTGCTCATCATCCATTCAGACATTTAATCATGTGTAATACAAACCAAATGAATGGAGTCAGTGATGTCCGCTGTGGTTACGCCTCAGTCTGAGCTCACAGGTTTCAGTTTTGATGTAGTTATCCATATTTGATCAGAAGTTACTCACTCCTCTTGGTGTCGACGCTTTCAGGCTGTGATGAAAACGAGTGGCGTTGTGGAGACGGGATGTGCATGCCCCAGGATGTTGTCTGCGACGGCAACATGGACTGTGAAGACGGGAGCGATGAGGCCTCTTGCGAAATCTGTAAGTGGCGGGAGGTGTCAGTGTCCGGATTTGTCAAACATCACAAATTTAAAAGTTATAACCTTATCCAACCTTGTTATAGTAACCATCGAGCAATTAACCTTCAGACAGTTTAGATTTAGACTTGACTAAGACTCTCCACGGAAGAATCTGTTCTCTATGTGAACTCGTTTTGTTTTTTTTCCACTTGACACTTTTCCCCCCCCCCCCATCTTGTTTCTGCTTCTGTTTTTATCAATTTCCCTTTCACTTGCTCCACCTTGGGTCTCACACACACAGAATGCACTCCAGCATTTCCTTTTGATTTTCACTTCTGTGAATAAAGAGGGATATTAGACCTCAGCCTCAATCAATACGCCCAATCAATGCAATCTGCTCCTCAATCACTATGCATTGTGCATTCAAGCCTTCCTTTGAAGCCTCACTGATTGCATAGTGTTTTACCAGTTAAACCTGGCTATGCTCTAACGCTTTGATTGAAATATGCTATGTGTTTTGATTTTTCGGGATATCTCTACTCCGCTACAGCTCCGGGTATCTGCTCCGACTTCAGCTTCACGTGCGGCGACGGAACTTGTGTCAACAAGGTGAACGCCGAATGTGACCGCGTCAATGACTGCGCCGATCTTTCCGACGAGTCTCACTGTGGTAAGAGCTGCCCTCATCTCTTCAATCCCCATATTATGTTTTTTGTGTGTCTGTCTTTTTTTAATGTGTTCTAAAATTGATGAAACAGATTAGAGTGGATCTAATCTCTTCATTGTCATTCAAAGTAGATTATAGAGAGCTGGGTTGAGCTTCACGTTGGGCTGTCTGTTAGAAAAGAGCCCCAGGCCTTGAATGCCTTATTTATTTAATTCTTCTTTGAAAGTGGCTCTTGTCATCTCTGAAGTTTTTGTTTTTTCCTCTATTGAAGCCTCAGGCTGGTCTGTGTTTTTTTTTATTTGTATTTTTTTCCCTATTTTTTTCGGCAGCTAATATGCCAGCCTTATTAAGATTCCCAGAGTCATAGCTTTCACAGCCAAGGCCATTGTCATAATGGCTCCAAGTCAACTTAATCTAATTTTCAGATTTCTCCCTCTGATCAGTCATGCCAGTCTCTGCTCGTGTTTTAGACTCTGCCTTGAGTGCCCTTTGCCTCTCATTTCGTGCTCTGTTTAATGACAGACTGTGGCACCAGGCCCTATAAGCTGTCCCGAATCGTAGGAGGTCAGATCGCAGATCCAGGGGAGTGGCCCTGGCAGTCCAGCCTTCACTTCATGACCTTTGGACACGCTTGTGGTGCCTCCATCCTCTCAAACAAGTGGCTCCTCTCAGCTGCTCACTGTTTTAAAACCAACAATCCCAAGTAAGTCTCGGCCTAACCTCTATAACACTACGCAAATAATGGAAAAGTTTTCCTTTTGCCTGTCCCTTTGATGCATTTTGATGTATAAGCTGTTATAGTTTCCCTGATATTTTATTATTCATCGTGATATTTAATTTTTTTTATCAGGTCCTGTTATGCAGTACATATTAGAATATGTATCCTGCTGGTTAAAAAAATAGAAATGTTCACAACAGAGTATCGTTTATAAATTCTAATTGCGGCGTCTGAAAATTAGCCCCTGATGATACAGTTAATTCAGAAAAGCCTTGGGGGGGCTAAATTTACATCTCATACATGAAGGCATAACAATGCAGGCATCAGAGTGCCCTGTAGGTGGAGCACTCACCATGCTGTTTGACCTCACTTACTCCTAAGGCTTCGGAGGCTTGGAATGTGTTCATTTTCAGATGTTCGCTGCTGTTGTTGACATTTGCTATCAGGCTATTAATTGGAAGCAGTTTTGAGACTTTCGGTGAAACAACCTAATAGGTTTTTTTTTTTTTTTTTAAGCATGGATAGAGCCCAGTGTAGAAGTACAGAGGTATGAACTACTTTCAGAAAACTTCAGGTTTAGCTTTTGGCAGATGGGAATATGATTCATGAGTGTAGTTACTTGGTACTCTCTTAGTTGCCACGCATACATAACCTTTGCGTCACGATACTGCTCTGTTTCCTCTTTCAGCAACCTCATTCCATCCAACTGGCAAAGCTACAGTGGCATGCGGGACCAATACAACCACAACGGTGTACAACGGCGTGGAATACAGCGGATCATCACCCACCCGGATTACAACCAAATGACCTTTGACTATGACATTGCACTGCTGGAACTCGCTGAGCTGCTGCAGTTCACCAACACCATCCAACCCATCTGCTTACCCTCCTCCTCCCACGTCTTCCCTCCAGGCTTATCCTGCTGGGTCACAGGCTGGGGCGCACTCAGAGAAGGAGGTATAATGTATGAATTGGTCATTTTAGGTAACTTGGTGGTCAGTTTTTTCTACTGTAAGTGGTTATTATACATATTTGTAATATTTATGAAGTTGTTCCAATGATGGGTGACCCACTCTACTGTAGCGACATTCCTCTTTGCATATCGCATCAAAATTAAGACATCCCACTCCTCCTCCGTCTGGTTATTTGATGTGGTATTCATGTCCTTCATCTTTTTATGCTCCCTTCTTGTTCCCTTCGTTTCTTTTTCCATTCTGTCTTTTTCTCCTTTAATATGCCACCCATTTCTTTTTTTTTTTTCCTTCCATCATGACATACTTCGTCTCCGCTCAATCCTCCCTCCCTTTTCCTCTCATCTTTTTCTAATCTCTTCTCTTCCATTAAGCCTTTTTTCCATATCCATGTATCAGGACAGACATCACCTCTCCTGGGAAGCCTCTTAAACCTTCATTAGCTAACACTAATCCAGCCCATTAGCACCTTTGATGTTAGTGATGAACAGAGAGGTCACGTGGCAGAGTGCTGACCCCTTTGTCCCGTTCCTACAGGTCAGGCAGCGCAGTCGCTGCAAAAAGCATCAGTGAAAATCATCAACGACACGGTGTGCAACATCGTCACGGAGGGCCAGGTGACCTCCAGGATGATGTGCAGTGGATTCTTGTCGGGAGGAGTTGATGCATGTCAGGTGAGATTATCAAACATGTTCTCCAGACGCTAATGAAGAGACGGTGTAGATTTTGGTTGTATAGTTTGTCAGTCGTTCTCACTGGACTGTGCCCACCAGGGAGACTCCGGGGGCCCCCTGTCGTGTTTTGAGGAGAGTGGCAAGTGGTTCCAGGCCGGCATTGTGAGCTGGGGTGAGGGTTGTGCTCGTCGAAACAAGCCAGGTGTCTACTCACGCGTCACCAAACTGAGAGATTGGATCAAGAAGAAGACTGGAATTTGATGATGTGGTGAGAACAACGGAGACAATAAAACAATGGAGATGGAACATTTGACTCTAATTAAGGACAAGTCTCTCTAAGATTTTTTTTTTTTTTTTTTTGTTTAGCTGCAGACTTGCACTGAGGACTTCACTGCATTGGACCTGTTATCTTGTTTCCTTCCCACTGTTCCACTGACAAACTCGCGCTTAAACATACACACTGGATCTTTCGTAGTTTCTAAATGCATAAATCATCATCGTGTCTTTTTAAAAGAAAAAAAAAATATCTGAAAACATTTTAAATTAGTGCCTTTATACCAGTCCTAAGTTGATCTATTCAGATGAAAGCAGAGCATCACCTTAAAGCAATACAAATCGACAGACTGAAAAACTTTTTTTCAGCTTTCGTGCTCTGTATTTCTGAACAGCTTAGATGTTTTAAACCTTTAAACTTTAAATCTTTTGCTGTTAATAAAATTGAAGGTCATTATTTTAAGGACATTAATGCTTCTTTTAAAATAGTTTAATAAATTTTGAAAACATATTCCCCTTGGTCATTTTGGAGAGCGTCGCATAGGTTTTTCACTCATAGGGTGTCCTGTAAATATTGAGTGGAAATATTAAAGTACACAAGGGAAAGCATCAGCATGGTCCTTGAGGAAGGCTGACCTGAGACTGGGTTGATGCTTAAACTGCTGCAAACAGTGGTTCTACATCAGTATTTTAATATTTACAGACGCTTACTGGCCTCGCCTGGTCTGCAAAGGATTTTCCTAAATTAAAGTGAGGGTTTTGGTGGATGAGGATTATATCTATCTGGCGCTGCACAGGTCACTAGCTGAACTCAGGGTGGCAGGGGTCTACAGTCCCATACCAAAGAGCCAAAGCATGTCATCGAAGTCCTAAGTGGCTGCTGGGGCAGTGCAATGAGTTCTTATCTTTGGGAGTTTCTTCTTTTCAGCCATGGCTTTAATGCATTAAGTTTTAAATCCATGGCGTGACTTATGGGGCCTTTTCCACTATTTGTATCCAACTGTGACGTATCCTGGAAAAATTACAACCAGGACAAACGGGCCAAAGATTTCTGTAAGTATTATTTATTGAAATAAAAAAATATAACAAATGCCTAATGAAAATGGTCAGTGGACCATTTTAAAAAAAAAAAATCCACATAAGCTTTACAATCAATCTATGAAGCTGTAAATGTGTATTTCAGAAAGTACATGCAGGGACTCAACTTCAGTGAGATATTTTCATTAAAAATTGTACGTTGGATTATGGTCACACTTTTATCATCGAGTTTTTGTTTGTGTGCATGAACATACATGATGTTTTTATATGAAAGGGTTCAATAATAAATATCTTTTATCTGATTCCTCTGCACCTAATTGCGTTACCTGTTCAACTTGTCTGGGTTTTATTCAGTACCATGTTGTGCATAATAAATACATGCCTTGTGAGACCTTGTCCCTTCTCACAGTCGAATCATAATGAGCATGTACATCTCCTCCCCGTTGTGAACGGCTTGCCTACTACCTGGGGAACAGAGGTGACACAACAAACTCATATCGTCAAATAATACCCACCTTTGTCACAGCTCTATCCTATTACCCTACAAGATGGGCACGTCTGCATCAGGAGGTGGATACACTTGCAGTAGGGGTTCTACTCTCTCATCCGTCTTCATTAAAAGCAGCGCACCACTGGGAGAATTGGAAAATCAACATAGACAGTGCTGCTAATTTATGTATTCATCATTGTTGCTGCACGGGAAGCTTTGTTTGTTGCTGCGCCTCATATCTATGAAGCAACTTTACTCAACAGGAGGATGAACTCCCAAGATTCAAAACAGCCAGTTCTTTATCGGAAATGGTTTTATTTAAATATAAATATGTGTACAAAGGTACAAGCAACAATAGCTCATTTTTAGCAAATAAAATTCTTAATACATTATTAAAAGAACAAACAAATGGCAATTAGTTGTGACCAACCCCCCCCCACCCCTCCCAAAAAAAGCATATTAACTGCATTCAATGATTGATGAACAACATAGAAGAAAATCTGTGGACCCAAATAAAACAAGATAGATGCATATGTATATAAAGATACTGTACAATATAGCAGCTTACACGCTGTACATTAAGGCTTATATAAAATATAAAAATAAAGACAAGCGATGATATTTGCTTCCTCAATTGAAGTGTTCTCTTGTAGGCTGCCTGGTAACAGCTTTTTAGACAAATGGCAGTACAGGCATCCATACTGAAACATCCAGGAAGTGGAATGCAACTGGACCGATGTCTCGAACATGAAATGGTCATGAATATAAACGCTGAAGATTTTCACTAGACACATCATTTGCATGCAACAGAGAGAAAGTATGGGCTCAGCCATTTGTACAGTTATTTAGTGTTTTAGGGTAGTACTGTTTTTTTTTGTAAACATGTTGAGAAATTCTGATTGAGTAGTAAAACTTGAGTGTATGGTCCATATTAGGACAGCCTAACACATCTAACCACACCTGAGCCTGATGAAGTTGAAGCTGCATTCAAGTTTATTTCAAGTTCAAGATTGCCACCATTTCTCCCCCCCCCCCCCAAAACCACCACATTTGATTGTTCTGGTAAAAGCCTACTCCTCATTCTGCAATCAGAAAACACAGTAGAAAACAGTACCAGGGGTAGGACAGCAATTTTCAACTTCAGCCTCCCTTTAGCTCTGTACAATTTATCACCATCTTTGGGTTGTCATGGCCTTACCTTATCCCCCTTGGTACAATACACATACTGTATTTAACATACAGTCTTCTGTTAAAATGAAGGCTAAATTACACATTCTCTTCATTTCCCTCCCTCTTTTAACCACCACTACGAAACCCGCCCAGTACAGGTGTTGTCAGAAGAAACTCTAGGAATACAGCTCAGGCCGAGAGTATTCCGCCTCTGATTAGACTCTTGATACAGCACAGCGCCCATGGCACTCGTTGGTCAGTAGAACTAGCCTATTGTGCAGAACAGGATACGACTGTCTGTGTGGATAGCTCTGTCTTTTGTTGATGATAGAGACACAAATGTGCTTAGAATTCCTTTTGCATGCCAACAAAACACCAAATGACAGACGACAATAGATTTAGTTTTTTTCCTCAAATATCTCTTAGCTTGTAGTATCTTCATTCAAAGTATTTAAGAGGCCATGTTTGACATTTAGGGTTGACACAAAGTAAACTCTGGAATGCAGGTAAACAACTACCCCAGTTATTTTGGCCACTCATATTCAGGAGATTTTCAAGTTGGCCCTTGCACTGGCAGAATATCTCCACAGTTTGGGCGATCATCATGTAGAGATAACCTGGTGAGGTATCACACTGTAATTAGAAGTTGGACTTGAACATCACAATCTGCTGAATTCTCCAGCTCGGGTGCTCTACAGTTTGCATTCCTCCCACCGTCAGTCACAACAAAAAGGTTGGTTATCCCATAACCGAAATCACGACTTCTTCCAAATCTTGCACAGACATGTGCATGAAGGACGATCCAAGAAAGGAAAGTCATTGTTCATGTTAGTCCGGCCACGCACTTATGTGGAAGTGACATTGGTCATCGACTCGCTGCTTCTATTCTTAAATAATGTGTCCAATCAGACGTGTGTCTGCATACGCTGTGAAGGCCGGCCATAGTCAGACTGCTGGGAGGACACCTGTGAGGAGGCATAAGAGAAGCGAGAAGAGCTGGACACTTTGCTGGCCTGATCCGACTGGTCGTATGCATCCACTTTCTCATAAGAAGCAGGCTTAACGTAGCTGGTGAAAGCACGGCCATAAGTTGCAGGTAGGTACGCGGAGCCGCTGTAGAGGGGGTCAGTGGGATAAATGCTCGCCGGCTGGGCAGGCTGCTGCTGAGCAGCTTGCTGGTGTTCATAAGAGGATCGGGTCACAGTGGTGGTTGCGTATTTATTGGAGAAGTCATAGACACGAGGCTGGGAGCCGTGCTGACCATACATAGGGCTCGGCGAGGGCAGCTGCGATGGAGTGTAGACTGGCCGGGAGTTTGGTACATACTCAGAGAACCCACTGCTGCGGATATGCCGGTCATCGTGCCCACGGACATTGTAGTAGCCGTTGGTGGGGTCCTAAAAGAACAGGAACGTGACAAGATTCAGGAATGTGTCTTTGAAGTAATGGAGTAAAATAATGCATAGCTGTTACTCTGAAAGTGTCTGAGGGGAGTATTTAAGTTGTACCTTGATGTCTGATCTTTCATCCTCCTCCTCTTCCAATAGATCACTGTGTTCTGTGCGTGACGTCCCTGGAGACTCGCTGCTGTTGGGAGCCTAAGGGAAGACCGAGCATTTGAAGGATTACTACAGCGGTCAGGACCTCACCTGACTGAGAGCAAAACACAAGCATTCAATTACAGTGTTGTTGAAAATGTTATTTACCATGGGCTCCTTGACATCCTCCTCGTCGTCGTTGCCGCGGGTGGCGTTGTGATCGCTGTGAACAATCTGAACTCTGATATCACTCTTGGACAGACGGGTGCACCTCTTACCTATAGAGATTAACAGGGAAAATATGTGATGTGTTTAGTTCATTCTATATAAATACGAGGAAGTAAAAATCGACACAGAAACGTAACGTTTTGTCTGTTTAATTTGAAGAATTGGCCGCCCATACTAACCGTTGAGCTCACCTTTGCCAGTGTGCCTGCAGCACAGAGAGACCAAAGTAATGACACAGATGAGCAGGACGCAGCCTCCACCTACTGCTCCTCCAACAATAATCAGCATGGGCAGGGCTTCTGTAAGAACAACAGTAACAAAAGAAAAGTGTGGCACAAGAGGGGTGGGGTGGTGGTGGTGGTGGGGGATGAAAATAAAAGAGGATAAAAGTTAGTGTACATGCAAATCACAGCAAAAGAAAGAAAAGAGATTGACTCATTAGTTTTGCTAATTCTAGAAACGTCAGCTCCTATATGAATTCTTCTGCACTAAGCCCTGTCCTCCTCACCACGAGCATATGCTCATGCGGGCAATCCAGCATCCCACAGCCTGGCTATTGTCTCTAATCTCTCTAAAAGAAGGGTAACAAGGCCTGACATGCAATGAAGCAATAGACAGTAATCTAATTAGAGATTCCAGGAGATACCTCTGCCCATTTCTCTGGAGACCCCACTCTGCTACGTTGATGTAAATTACTGGCGAGGACCTTACTTTTGGTGTCTGCTGCAACAAAGGCTTTGAGTAGCAATAGTGTAGTAGTAATAGTAGTAGTAACCTACTGGTTTAAGATTACCTAGTGGAGCTGCAGCCCAAGGTACTGAGTTTGGCTCAGACACGGTGATAGAGAATATGAGACCAACCGAGAACACATGTGGCTTCATCTGATGGACTTTTGTCCCTAATCAATATATATGTTATAGGGCAAACATATTCATTAAAGGAACCATCTGCTGATTAAATCAAATCGATCAGAAGAGTATAATTAAGATAAGCACAACACAGCAGCACTGCATTCACCTAATCTTGTTCCCTCCGCAGCAGGGATTGAAACTATTACTATAACGTGCACAGATGGGGATTATTACACTTATCAGTTTCGTACCTTGCTCCTTGAGAGTCACCAAGGCGGTGCCGGTGCCAAAGCGGTTCCAGGCGGTACAGTTGTAGCGCAGCTGGAAGTCTTGAGCCAAAGTCTCAGACAGCACCAGGGAAGACAGGACTTCGTGGTCGCTGGTTACTGTCTGCACTGAGTAACGACCAGAGGAACCAGATGACAGAGCCATGTCTCCAAAGGTCCACACCTGGGGGGAGAAGTAAGAGAATGGAAAAATGGGGAGTAAGTCGCATCTTTATGAGGATTCCTCACCCCGTGCACCAAGCAGAGGCCAGCGTGGTGCTTCGTCCTTAGATTCCTGCCAGCCTTCTGACTGAACATCAGTTCTTCTCTGTGTTCTGCTTTCTCTCTGCCGACCTCTAAGGTGCTTCGTGGCTGACACAGCTCATGGGCTCATGTTTAAGCTGCCTCCCACGTCTGCCCTGCAGGTGAGGCCTAAGGAGGTTTAGGTAGCAGCGCTATGAAATGAGGCTCCTCTGCCGTCTCCTGCTCAGGGGCAGCAGGGCAGCTGTCTCTCACTCCTCCTCACACCCTAATTATCCTTTCTCAGCCTGGTGTATGTTCAGCAGTTCAACAGGGTCAGCCGAGTGATGCCTCTTGGGCCTCTAATTGAATGCGGTTTGGCCGAAACCTGCAGGAAGCCCCTCTCCCACAGCTCTTTCAACGCGACTTTCTCTCCAGTCACTGTCGGGGCAATTACAGTTGTGAATATGAGCGTATTCATATTTGTTAGCGTGTGAGCATGTGCTGGCACCAAGATGTGAAGGTGAGGTCAGGGGTAAAGCTATACTGTGAGTGACTGCTCTCCTATGGGTGTGTCTACCAGGGACACGGAATATGCAAGCTTCCCAGGATAAGTGAATAACTTATAGGACAAACAAGAGGTTCACTTACAATCTTATCAGGCGGGGGGCTGCTTCCCACCCGGCATTCCAGCTTGCCCTTGGAGTGCTTGACAGCATGCTGTGTGGCATCTGCTGTGATGATAGGAGGGCCTGGTGAAAAAAATAGTGAAAAAAAACAGCATTAAACAACTCCCATATGTCAAGTTTGTTGTAACTTTTTCTCTTTTTTTTTTGGTCTATGCATCATGACTAACATAAGCAGACTAAGTACAGACGCTGCTCACCATTTACAGTAAGAGTAACGTCTCTTTCTGCAACTCCAATCCGAGGAACAATGGCCTTGCAGGTGTATAATCCAGCATCCTCCTGGGTAACAGCCTTCAACTGCAGGGTGTTACTGTTACTGAGCACCTAGGGACACATCCAGAAAGACAAGTGAGATATGTGTGAGAGAGAGAAGGTGCGAGGTGGTATAGAGGAGAGGTGGCAAAAGTAGATGGGGAGCTTTATTAGTCGCCTGCTCATTGCATCGGCGGCCCAGAGGTGGGCTGACCATTGTAAAAAATGCTGGTGGTTTGAGCTTAATTTCTTTGTGAAGAGCTTTAATCAGAGCATTAAGCACTCCAGCCACCGCTGAGTGACCGTGCTGCTGGGGAGATTGTTGTAATTAAACAATGGGGACAGGATTGCGCATACTACGGTGTGAGTGGGCCTTAGCCTTTGGAGGTTCTACACTTACTCACTTTTAGCTCATTGATCCTGTCAGTCCATCAAGCTGTGATTAATCCATTTACACCAACTCCATCCTCCCCACCTCCCTTCTGTCCTCACACACAGCCCCCCCACCCCCCGTCACTCTCTCCAATTTTTTATTTCAACGCACTTATGGAGTAACCCAATTAATCCATTACTGGTGGCTATGTGAGGGACGGTGGCAGTAGTTGGATTAGAAAAATGCTTGTGTGTTTCACTCAGAAGGGCTAAAAGCGTTTACTCTTTGAGATGACAGCATTGCTTACGCCATCCGGCAGCATTCTTTTACTGGGGTGTTTTCTCCTATATTGCTTCAGAAATTATATTAGTGCCCGTAAAGAAGCTCCTATGGGATGCCCCTACTAATGGCGTGCACACAAAGACTTTTACCCCAGACGATGTAAAGTGAAGGTGGAAATGTCCCAATTGTTCCTCTTACAAAATTGACTTTGAAGAAATTAATACTCAAGTACAGTAAGGACTTTTTTTTTCTAATGTGAAGCAAAGATATTGAACTACATGAAGTAATTCTTCAAGTCTGAACCACAGCATGGCTCGTTGGATGACTGACTGATTGATTTAACAATCGATTGACTGATGATGCTGTATGAATCTGTCATTGGACAGTTGTCTGCCAGAGGCTTTAGCCCTCAGGGAGCGCGGTGAAAGGAGGTGTTGAAGATTCAGCTGCAAAGGAATATGTGGCGGGGGGGCGGGGGGGAGTGTGAGGGATTCATGCCTCAAGGCCATGTGTGAAGGCTTCTCTCTGGAGGGAGAGTGTTGAAGGGTGGTGTTGAAGCTTTACCATAAAAAATAAGGTAGTGACTAATGCTTGCTGCCTTACCACACTGGAGCCCTGCTTGGTCCAGGCCAGGGTCAGGGGAGGGTTTCCAGTCCAGGCACACGTAAAAGCTGCATCCATCCCAATGTCTACCGTCATTGGCTTTGGCTCAGACAATAATCTGGGGCCAACTAGAGTAAAGTAACACATAGAGCAAGTTACAATCAATAAAACCATGCTTTTATACTAACATATAATCAATAAATTGAGCTTAACCATGGGCGCCAGAGTCATTATAAGTGAGTGGGACAAGAACCATCATCTTTTTAGGCCCAATGATATCAGACCCACTCATTTTTATCGTCTGGAAACGATGACATTTTCAGTGCACTGTCACTCCATATTGCACATACAGTATTTGTTAGATATACATTGTTAATGTTCACAACTTTTAATTGAAGAAAATATTTTCTTGTATAAAGGGCAGTACTATAAGTATTTCTTTTTCTATTTTCTATTTTCTTTTTCCCTTTTTGTTCATGACAATGACAAAAAAA
>JAPTHA010180852.1:0-13263 GCA_029814585.1 Gymnapogon annona | reverse complement strand
CAAATAAAGAAAAGAACAGGTTGAGTGCAACAGTAAAGATCAATAAAGAGACATTGTCAGATATGTAGTAATATACAGATATATAGTTAGTTGCATAGCTGTCCCAGATTGCACATGCTAGATAGAGGGAGTTGTTTCATAATAACATAAATATTTTACAGCAGGGTATTATGTCTTATTAACAAAAAAAAGCAAAACTAACCACATTCCTTTAACTTGTATCAATGCAGAGCAACACATCACTCATTCTATTCTTGCCTTGTTTCTGCCAACAAGAGATCATCACTCAAGATGATCTCTGACACCAAATCAGTCATTTATTTAAACAGTTTCAAATGACCCGTACCCACTTTAGTTGAAGCAATCGATCATTTCACATTACATTAGTCATGTGACTTTTACTTACTAAGTATTTGACTTGTGTGCAATTTAAGTTTTTGACAAGAAAACAGAAATTTGAGCTCATTTAACTTTGAGACAGTATATGTGTACTGATGGATCAAGGGATCATCTTTTCTATGAGTATTTTCCAGCCATCCATTGGGAAGTCTCCCCTATTATAGAAGATAGATCACATTCCATATAAGTAGATTTTTAATTCCCTTGAATGAAGAAAATGAATGAGAAACAGTTGCTGACCAAAAGGACAAATATAAATTTAGAAGTATGATTTGAAGCAATTAATTGATGTGGACTTATTTAGCAGTCTGTTAAAGTATGAGTGGACAACTGGGTTTGTCTGGCCATGGAATCATTCAGATCTATTTGCATACACATTTGATGTTGATAGACAGTAGTCAGATGCTGCGTTTATGCACAGGAGTCTCTAAGAGAGACACAGAGGGGATATGAAGGGGTTAAGCAAGGAAGTACTGGAGCCACAGAGATTGACCCAGACATGACCTGCTTATGAGAACATGGTGTAACCACACACACACTCTCACACTCAGATATACACAACAGATGAGCAGCAGCTCATCCTGAAAAAGACAGAGATGGGGGAAGAGATAAAAGAGTAGGAACGGCTCATTTTTATTACAGGAGTTACTCTTTCCTTACATTTTCCGTTATTTCCCTATCTCAACACGAAATAAATAAGACAGGCCATTAGTATAAGGTAGGTGGACAGACAAATGATCATTCTTTTAACATTACATTCCTGTGATCTGCATGGTTTGTACATAAATGACTAATGACAGCAGAACTGTGTATAAATGTGGTGAACTGCTTAGAATGTTCATGGTTACAGTGATCATCTGTTTACATGGATCAAAAAGCACAGTGCTGACATAAACCAGATGCCTTCCTATTATTCACCACAGCACAAATTAAAGTTCTGTTACTTGCATTACATGTACATTCTAATGTTAACAGCTTATGTAAGGGCTCTGTGTTTCCAATGTGGCTGTGATGGGTGAGATAAGAATCATGTGTCATCCGCGTGTGTTAATAAAATAGCACAAAGCTAGAACATTAACTTTTCAGAATCGTATTTGAAAAGCCGCTTTCCCACTGCAGGAACCTTTTGTAGTTCTAAGAACCTTTTTAGTTCTCAGAACCTTTTTTCATGCATTCCCACAGCACAGGAACAAGAACTACCACCATACTTGGTAGAAACGTTTTAGTTCCTACTCTGAGGCAGGGTGTTTCAATGGTTCTCTAGGAACTATATGACACTGGTGTTTGCAGATTGGTAGACCACAGACCATGGCCATTTCTGTATCTTGCAGATGAGAGAGTGTGTTATTGTGATCAAATCATACGCATTAATCCTATTGCTTTTCTACAACAGTATACATCAGTTTGTACAACAGATTTGCAATTGGCATTCATTAGTTAACAATAAGAAACACTTCATGTAGACTTTATGGCTTTCCTGTCAGCATGTTTTCTGAAGTGTTTCCACCCTCTCGCATCCACTCGTTTCTGCAGAACGAGAGCAAACACACATCTGGTCCATGAACAGATAAAGAGAAGACAGCAGAGTGTGGTCACGTTCATTCTGTTGTCCATCAGTGATTATGGGATGGATGACGTTAAATCCATGTTCGCTCTCCTGTTGACACAGGCAGAGCGGAGATGGCGCTGAACTCTCTGCAGAGATCGTCACTCCCTGGTACTTGTATTAATATTATATATTATTCTGTGGACTTACATTTTGAACGTAAATAAAGCTCCATGTGAATAGTTGCATCGCGCAGATACAGAGTAAGTCCACTCCGTGTGATGGTTGGACTGCCTTTGGGAATGCACAACAAAAAAGTTCCCCTAGGGAGAGTAGTTCGTAGAAGTAAATTTGCAGTGGATAGTTCTTAGAACTAAGTTCTTAGAACTTCTCTTTGGGAAAGTGACTTTAGATGTTATGACTTATTTTGTTTTTGGACATTGGCAGCAAGAAAAAAAATGTATGCACTCACACTACCCTTGTTTAATGGATTGATAATGTTATGTTGTGCTGTGGCAGTGGTGGACAGTTTTGAATTGTCATAGGATGCTTTGTTTTTAAGAAACTAAGAGCTGCAACCTGTGCCAATTGTCGTTGCATGTCAGATATCACAGCTTTCTCACAGTTACAGCAACGTGCAAAAGGTGAAATAAACTTCACTATCACAAATAGAGAAGAACAAAGGATTAACATAACAAAACGTAACACAAACTAATGATATACCGTACACTGTTTCTATGGGCACCCCATATAACTAATGTAGTATTGAAATACATTGAAAAAATAACACACTTACAAAATTAATTAAAATATCTATGTTGAATGCAGCTAAAAAGGCCATGTGGTGCTAGTGAAAGTTATCCAAAAAAGTGTAATATGAAAGATAATTTGGTGGTAGTGTTTGTGCAGATATGTGTGACCTGTGGCCATCCCATCATGATAGATACACACCTTTTACTGATCCAATCCAATACTGTATTTATTTTGTAATTTTTTTTTTTCACAAGACAATATCACAGTTACATTCATAGACTTCAAGATGACATTCCGAACCCTAATGGCAGGGTCAGAGGCAGCAGACAAAAAACAAATAAACAAACAAACAAAAAACACAGAATACAAAAAACACACTTACATGTAGTTTAAAAATGGTTGCTATGTAGAGCATCCTATTTCAATTTTGCGTCCAGTAGGTTAATTTCTCCAGGGGCACAGGACAGGTACCTTCATCTAACCACATCTTGATTGGAAGGGGGTCATCTACAATGATAATGTATTTATTGGTGGATGTCATTCAGGGCAGTTGTTGGCATTTTCGCCTTGTAGTAAGAGGGTGCTGGGTTTGATTTGATTTCTGGGGCCTTTCCTGTAGAGTTTGCATGTTCCCGCCCTTTTTGGCATTGGTTCTTTCTGGTTGTAGGGTGTACAACCAACAGCAATGTCTCATTGTGCCAGTCTCAAGCCCGGATAAATACATGGGTTGTGTGAGGAATGGCATCCGATGTAAAAACTCCTGCCAAATCAAATATGCGAATTGGATTAGCTGTGGTGACCCCGGAAGGGAAAAGTCAAAAGAAAGTTTTTCTCTCTGGTACTCTGGCTTCTTCCCACTCTCTAGAGACATGCACTTCATAGGTTAATTGGTTAATTAAAATTGCTCAGAGTGTTCATGTGAGAGTGAAAGGCTGTCTGTCTGTGTACAATCCTGCAACACATCCAAAGTGTTACACCGCATTTGGCCTTTATTAGCTGGGATAGGATCCAGCACCCTGCGACCCTCCCGAGGACTAAGCCTTTTATAATGATTAATTAATAAATGAAGTAATGTTGTCAGTCACAACCATAGGAAGCTCTGTGTCAGGCTTTCTGCTCAGTACAATGTCCTGTCTCAGTGCCTGCATAGTCTGGTCATACACATAGTTTAGAATGACAAAAGTCTTGCACATCTGAGGTGTTTTTTTGTAGAATCCTAAATGGCACATCAGTAAAGTTGAAAATGCCCCTTCAGGTAAAGAGAGGAAAGCAGAAACTGAATCTTTTTAACAATTCAAGGTGTGCAGATGTGCAGTGCTGTTCCAGAGTCAAATCTTCAGCACAGTCAAATAGGTTTTTGTTTTCTGAATGCAGATAATCCACAGGGATTTACAAACAATGTCTTACATTCTTTCATTTCTGATGTTCCCTAGGACTAGGTTCAAAATGTGTGCATAAGAATGATTATGATTACAGTTATTACCATTGCCTTTTACACAAACACCCCCTGTTTGGCTCCGATGCCATTACAGCTACACAATCGTACCACTGAGATACTAATTCCGATTTGTAATTGCAGTTCTCCAGCTAATCCCATCACAGATAGATCCTGGGCTCCTTTTTCTATATTTAATGTCCTTAAAATCTCTCCTTTACTCACGTTTGAGCCGTGTACCTGAGGACAGGTGAGAACAGCTATGGTCGATGACAGTACTTATCTCAGTAACAAATTTTCTTTGCTTGATGTGACCTTTTATGACATCAGCCACTGTATTTCCTTGATCAGCAATTCCTCAACTTTTTTCCTTAAGAGCTAGCTTCTCATCACAAATGACTGGATCAATAAAACCAAAGCTAAGCTAGCCTATTACATATGTTGATTCACTGACAACAGAAAAAAAAAGAAATCTCTTGATAGCTTGATATTTTTAAATGCAGACAAAATATATGGGTTGATACAGACTTTTGATTATCTAATTGGGTGTTTAAACATTATATTTCTTTAACATGCATATACATATATTTTTCACAACTTGTAACCTTAATGTGGAAAATCCTCACAGCCCTCTGGGATCTCTGGCAGTTAAAAACCACTCTACTAGACCCTAAATTTTTTTCATAGATTTTTTCCTGATGTCTCTGTGACTCATCTAGTTAGCATCATGGTCAGCTAACAACATTAACCATGTGTATGCCTCTCTTCGGTCCCCTGAAAGACAATTCTTGTCCCAAAAGGAGGATAGAGTCAATAGGGCACTTGAGGATGACCGCATTCATTTTTACTCTTACTGTGGATGCTGATCTCACATTTCATCTGCTCGTTCATCTAAAACGTTAAGGTGTTCAGAGTCTGTTTTGATGCAGCCTACATTCCTTAGACTTAGACTTCCTTTACTGTCATTACACAGACACACACAATGAATCAAGCCACAATCATTCTGTCTTCTTAATTTTATTAAAAAATAAATATAATCAGCACAAGAGCTCACTGAGGTTACTGATATTCATAGTACATATAGTTGCAATCTTTGAAATGACACACAAAGCTTTGCGCTGCGTGGCAGTCAAAACAGAGAGAGCAAACTCCCAGCTTCTTTGATACACCAGTCCAACTGGGTAACTTTAATTTACTTTTTCACACATCCATCCCACGGGCCGCATTGGAACCTTTGGTGGGCCGCACTTGGTGACATTGGATGTCATCATCATTTAGCTTAAGTTCACATTCATGTATAGGAATTTTTGGACGAAAGTTGGGCCCACATGGAGTTCTGTGGTTACATAAAAACAGTGAATCTTTGGAGAAATAATATTTAAGTGCAACCTCAACAAAACCATCAACAGGACATTACCCAATGAAACAGACCCTTTGCATATGCTAACAGACAATGGTCCTGTTGGCCCTGATCACCCAGCACTGTGTAGACTGCAACTTCTACCTACACTGTTCCACAACCACTACTTGGCCTTGATCTTATGTATGGGTATGTACATTCTAAATATGTGTGTGATTACACAGCCCTTACTTTTTACCATTCTACCATTATTTCTTTTGTTTCCCCCTTTTTCATCAAAGATCTGATTTATTTCTTGAAATATTGGCCATGGTTCCCTATTGGTTAAAAGCACCACCAGGTTCCTTTAATCCATCAAGTTCCTTAAATTCATCAACATCAACAAGCAACACCATGCAACTTTTGCTGACAGGGTCCCCCTAAAGTCAAAAAACAGTATTGTCTGTCACAGCTGTTGTAAAATCACTGTCTTGGTCAGTGGACACATATCGTGGAAGACATCCAAATGATGGAAAGACTCACTTACAAACTGAAAATGAAGGAAAACAAATTTATGACAATTTGGGGGAAATGGCTGTCATACAAATCAAGAAATGTCTTTATCTCACTCTGATCTGTGATAAAAAAAAAACTCTCCCAAGCAGGTTTTTGTTCTATAATTATTTTACATTAAGTTTCCCCTTTTTTTCTTTCTTTTTTTTTTATGTTAACATCCGCTGTCAATGTATAGAAATTTCATAAGGATAATTGTCACTTTTTTTGAGAAAAGAAGAAAAATCTCTTTACATCATTACCTTCACCTGTAAAAGTGGATGTTACAATACATATTTTGTGTATTTCTATGAAAAAATATAAATAAAGATTGTTAAAAAAAATCACTGTCTTGGTAAAGCTTGTGCATTTGTTGACAAGCCACTGATGCAACAAACTCCCCGAGGCCAGACAGAAGATCTATTTATGGAAATGATTGAAATCACCCAGTATTAAGTTTGGTGCTTCTGGTGAGATAGTCTACAGTCTCAGTGTAACATCAAATGCAGAATCAGCATGTCCCTTTGTAGAATGAAAGCTAAACTTAAGATGGGTTACTAATTGAACATTCCCCCTGGAGCTCGTCTCTTTTATTCCTTAAAAACCAGGTGGTAGAGCAGGTGGTCCAGTAACCGAAGCGTTGGTGGTTCGACTCCTGCTCTGTACTGGTCATGTGCTGTTGTGTTCTTGGGCAAGACACTTCTCCCATCTTGCCTCCAGTGCTTTGCACTGGTGTATGAATGGGCGTGAATGTTTGGTGGCGGTCTGAGGGGCCGTTTGGCCTGGATTATGCAGCCATGCTTCCGTCAGTCTGCCCCGGGGCAGCTGTGGCTGCAAACGTAGTTTACCACCAACAGAGTGTGAATCTGAGAATGAATGGGTAATGGGTCATTCGCTTTTTCAGTTCTCTGTAAGGAACCACTATATAAATCAAATTCATTATTATTT
Source organism: Gymnapogon annona (assembly GCA_029814585.1). NCBI lineage: Eukaryota > Metazoa > Chordata > Actinopteri > Kurtiformes > Apogonidae > Gymnapogon > Gymnapogon annona. The sequence goes on along the minus strand of JAPTHA010180852.1, from coordinate 6,291 downwards.
TTATTATTATTATTAACAAACGCTGTGACACCCAACACCTTACTGCTGGTTGCTGTGTTTGCATGTGCACATCAGTTATGTGACATATCAATGATGTATGCCAGGAAGCTGTCAAATTTTGTGGTTATTTTTGTGTAGGGAAACCTGAAGTTTCATAGTGCCATTGTAAACAATACAGATGCAGTATATTAAATACTGGAAATTTTCAAACAAATACAGGCAATAACCATTCTCAGGCTATTTTTACCCCTCGAACTTCGGGCTGAAGGGGTAGTGTGACTGTTCTGTCGTCTGTCTGTCCATTATAGGAGATATAGCAGGCTATATGAGTGGATCCAGTAATGCTGGATACATCACTGTCTCCTTTTGTTGTACTGCACTATTGCTCTGTCTGCCCCCTTCCCTTTTGCTGCCCCTCTCAGATACAAAACTCAAGCCAGTTAGTAGCTCTTGGTACAGGGGTTAGCACTTAAACAAGAATGGCCCAGTTTAGTTAGGGTCATTTGATGTAGAGTCTTAGGATGATACAGGTTTTCTCCAGGGTATTATAAAAGTTAAATAAATCACCACACTATTTTTTATGCATGCACAACCATGCATCTTTGTGTGTGCACACCTTTTTGTGTGTGCACTTTTATGCGATCACATTTTTTTGTCTTTTTACTTTTACTCCTTAAAATATTTCAATTTGTTTTTCAGTTGCGTTGCACAGAAAAAGTGATGTATTTGTTCCGTATTTGTGTTTTATGTATGTAATTCGTTAAATTACATGCATAAAGGTACATATATAGAGAAATACCATGTGGTTCTGCTTTAATTTTTGTTAAATATAGTAGGTCTGTTGGTTAGAAAATAGTTAGGGTTAGCCTCATCAATTACATCCAAACTAATTTGCAGAGTAATGTCCGTCAGACAATATCATTGGTGCCAACTTGGAACACCAGTTGTACATCACAAAGTGATATTATTTACTTACCAAAGGAAATTCCAAGAAAAGAGGAAATAATGTTTAAGTAGAGTCCAGGCAGAACCAAGCCCTGGTCTATGGGAGAGATCTCACACCTATGAGCTACTCAGGGGGGTAACACTCCTAGTGTCTCTGAAGGTCATAGTAGAATGAAAGGAGCGAAAAGATACCAAATCACTCAAAACCTCAGAAATCTCAGAATGTGTGACAGTTATTCTTTATGTTCAGGTCAGTTCAGCTTAAAAGAGCACTTCATTCACTTTGCTACAGAGGATATTTTTATGGTTTGAAAGGTATATATTTAAATGCCCTGTATATTTAGCAAAGAATTGCTTTTGGCTGTTGTCATTCATCATGTTCTCACAATAGATCGTGTATTTTATACAAGTCTGCCATAGTTGGGCTTTGACAGTTTCCTACCTTCGTGCCTCTACTTCCTTCTCTACCTTCTTTATCCACACTTTGCAACTATAGCAACCTTTGTTGCCACAGGACCCAGATAGGTTTAATGAGCTGGCTTTATTATGTCTGTTAGAAAGTGTTTTTGAAAGATTGAACTACTCTGGTCTCTCTAAAATGCTCTTTTGTTTATTGTGTCAAAAGGCATCAGACTCCAGAGGGAAGCCTCTAAGATCCACATTTAAATTCAATCTGACAGCTTTTCATGGGGCCCTAACTCCCTGGTGGAACCCTTCCTAGCAAGTAATTATTTTGAGACTGTAGTGACCTTAAAACTGTGTGTGTGTGTGTGCGTGCGTGTGTATGTGTGTGCACATGTGTATGTGTGTATTGGCTTGGCATGTCTATGATATGTTCTAAGTTGCCATAGCCAGTATCTATAGTAACTGTTTCAGGAATAATCTGTATTAATGATTCTCTTGACAGTTTTTAATTAACAAAGCAGCAGGTAGTGCGGCCTCTTCCTCTGCCTCGCCTTTCTTTCTCACACATCACAGAGCTCATCCTTTTGTGCTGTGTTTTTTGAAACATGGAAAGTTAAGTGAATGTTCCCACCCTGATAGCCAGGTGTCTTGCTGATACACACAATCTTAGACCTTAAGACATGATGAGATTTAAATGCCACGTAATCAAAGTAACTGTGTCTTAACACACTCGCTATAAATAACATGCACACAGGTAATAGTGAAAGGCTGAGAGGAAGAGAGATCTTGTATTTTTCCCACCACCCATCCCCCACTTATGTTTTTGCTACGTCCATCCACACTTGTCCTGAACAACCAATAGCTTACCACATACACACTCTATACTTCATGAAGATCCACACACACAGAAGATCTCCATGGAGAGTTGAAAAAGCAGAGATATTTGTGAGAGAAAATACCCAAAATGTGAAAGATACAGGAAAGGGAACTGGGAACACAGGGCAGCCGGTGATATCATTCCATAAAAATAAGTAAAAGTGAGAGAGTCACAGATGGGAAAGCTGGCTGAGGTCATTCTCTCATAATTCATTTTTGTAGAGGACTGATTCAGTCTTTCTGTGGCTCACTGGTATAGTTACTGTATATGATGATCTAAAAGTTGTCTTATTCAGTGGTTTTTCAATGGTTGTAACAATCACAGTTTTGTTTAGACTATTTTGGTTCTTTTGTATGTTACACCAGTAAGACTAGACACAATATATAAACATAAGACTGGGTGTAATGCATATTTGCTTCTCACTTTAGCTGTATCTGACCATAGACTGTGTGAAAGTGAACACAGCCACCATGACATCACCCACTGGTTCAGAGACTGCAATTATGAAAGTGTTTATACTTTTTGGAACTATAAATGACCATGTTTAGAAAAGAAAAGGTAATGATACTAATGCTAAGCACTAGCTTACTGGTGTGGAAAAGACCCAATAATTGCCTTCAGCATTTGTTGAAATAAACTTGTGTATCATTGAAAAAAAGAGTTTGTTGACAATTCAGATTCCAAAAATATTGGGACATAATATAAAATGTCAGTTGAATTGTAGAGATATAAACTGAATATATTGCCCTGAAGGATCGCTGAATTTTTGTGAGCACTAGAGTGAGCAGTGAGTCGATAGCTGCAGTTGTATAAAATCACACACTAAGGCATGCAGTCTGCCCATCCACACATTTGTTAATATATGGATTGCTGTCAGGAACTCCGTGAATTCAATTGCGGTGCTAGGATGCCACTCTTGCAATAAGTCCATTGTTGAAATTTCCTCACTTCTAAATATTCCACTGGCAACTATTAGTTGTATTTTAACAAAGTGAAAGTAATTGGGAACAACAGCAATTGAGCCCTGAATCGATGGGACATATACAATGACAGCACACACTAACTCACTTCTGTACTCATGTAGAAATGTCCAACGTTCTGCATTCAATAGCGACACACACCCAAACTCCACGAGACTTTCAGATGAACTTGACAAATAGTGGATCGGAAGCTTCATGTAATAGGCTTCTGTTGGGATAATATGTTAGAGTATTCCAAGAAAAAGACTGCATATGCAGAAGACCAGGTGGTGGTGACATCTCCTCAGAAGATTAACACCCACAGATTTTGATTTTATCTGTGTCCTCTTCAACACTTCTGATTTCTTATGGAATTATATTAAATCAACTTGAACATTTTTTCAAGGAAACCAGTACGCTCATCTTATTAATAAAATAAGTGTATAAATCTGAAGGCATAGGTAAAGTTTTAATCAAATTTTGTTAAAGAGAAGGAGGAAACATAAAAATCCCAAATCCTGAAGCGCTAGGGGTGAAGGATCCTGAGTAGAAGATTAAGAAACCATACATGTGTGTCCAAGCACTATTCCTTTTCTCTGTCAAGCATCATTGAAATAGGATGCTAGAGTTAGCTCTGCAGGTATGAATTGGGGATCAACTGACCACGTTTCCTTCTTCTGTGAGCTCGTGTCCATGCATATATCCTGACTGTGTTTTTGTTCACTTCAGCCTCTTATAACTATTATCCCTTACTGGATGAAAAAGGAAGTACACAGCGTATACAACTGTTTTTCCAGTTAAAATCAACTAAGGAGGGAGAACAGTGAAGTCTGTAAGACTTTTTTCTGTTCAAAGGTTTTGATAGTTTGTTGATATGTAATGGTATTGGTGATATTCAAATTCCTGTGTCAAAAGACAGGTGGACGTCCATCCATTCTAGGGAGTCCTGTGCTTTCTGTGTGAAGCGCTGTTGGTGCCAAGAGACAGTTGTTTGATCCCTTTTTCAGATGCACCACCATTACACATGCCAATGTCAATTAATGAATCGGTGACATATGCTGTTTGTCAGATAATGTTAGAAGATCAAGAAAGTAGCTATTTGTCTTGTAAGTAGAAAAGTGACATCCAGTTTCGTGCAAAAATTTTAACTGCATTCCTCAACTCAATTGATGCATATTAGGAACAACAAAAATAGCTGTTACTTTGGTATCATCTCAAAGAGTGAGGTGGAAAAGTATTCAGACCTGCCAAAATGTACACATTACGCGTATCAGGTACGCAATTTGACATTTAAATACGCTTGTATGACTTGCCTGTCTAAACTACACCAAAAAGTGCAGGCATGTGCATTCTGTGGGAAAAGTGCATGTGCCGTACTCATGACTAACAAGTGTTTCAACCAATCATTGTAGAGTACTAGAGAATAAGGTGTTTGCCCAACCTATGGCATAACATCTTTGAGTCAAATCCAGAAACTTCTTATTCTAAGGTGGAAGTCCTAGTCAGTACGCCACCGCACCACCTAGTGGTATCCACCCCGTTATTAACCGTCAGTTTCCATTTCTTTAGACTTTGATAACCTTATGACTACCTCCTCAATAGGTTTTATGGATGAAAATCCTGAGCAAATTCCTCGATACATTTCAACAGGGATCTATGGAAGGGTCTTTGGCAGGAAGTTTCTCAGTGGATTGTTTCTTTTTCAGAACGTACTATATTGTTGTTTTTGCCACTCCCATATTGTACATTTATTTTGTTTTGTCAGCCAAATGACAGCCTGCTTCACTTGCAGCTTGCTTCACTTGAGACCTCTTTGGACCTCATATTGACAATTCCAGTGAACATTTACCAAATGCATATGGATTTGTTTAAGAATATCTGGTGAGCAGATGTCATCTGGACACGATGTCACTTGTGTAGTTGTGTATATGGTTTAAATGGTTGCAACAGTTGCAATACTTGTGTTAAGCCCCTTGTATTTAGACTGAGCATTGACTCTTCAATCACATCCCCACTGCTTCATTTCAAATCCACTGTGGTGGTGGACAGATACAAAATATTTATGGGCCTTACTACACGCAGAGCATTTGATCCAGTGTCCCACTTTTTGACCTTGGAGGGAAGCTGCTGTGTGAATATTAGGGGCAGGAGTGTGAAGGTTCTCTTTGAAATCGAACACGTCAGAGATTACCGGGTAGTATATTAAAATGTATGAAGTCATGGATTGGATTAATGGATTGGAGAATTTTCAAATGGAACTATTTTAAGTACTTTTTTGTAGGGACAGGTATCGTTAAAATGTTATCAATCATTTCATCAGAATTATTTCCTTTATTGTATTATATGCAGCATAATCCTATATATTCAATTTGGATTTTGCATGGAATAAATGTCATAAATAATTTACTGCAAAAAGTATAATATCACTCATTGGTTACTATCGGTTAACTTTTTCTGTTTGTATTTGTGCTCCAGGCAGCACAGAGGTACATAACATACACAGGACAGGTAAAGTACAAGCTGAACATCAAACTTTATTTCTCTGCTTGTAGTTGATAGACTTTCTAGGTTTTTTGACAGATTGCTCTGCCTGAATATGCAAATGACTCTTTCCATTTTTCCGTGTGGGTCTTGGTGAATACAGTACTGTCTCTCAGATTTCTCCAGGTTTGAGCTACTTAGAGCTAAAGTATACAGTGTACTCTCAGAAACCCAAACCTAGGTCTCTCATCTGGATCAAAAAATCACAAAAATCCATTTCAGATTAAAGTAGGTGATAAAGACTATGTACCTGAAATTCTGTACATGAAGGCAGGATTAGTCCTGAACAGGGGTGCTGGAGGTATCAACGAATAAAAGTACACCCTGAATATGTTGCCAGATTGTTGCAGGGCTGACATACTGTACCCAGATGAATTTTGAACGACTATTACACTTTCACAGAGACAGCTCCATCAAAACTCTCACTACAAAGATTACTTACCTCTGTTTCAAATCCTGAAGTTTACTCTGCAGCTGAATTGACGATGACTGCTCACCAAAGTTTACAAAATACCTTTGGTGAATAACTGTGTTTTAAACCAGATACTACTCATATACTATACT
>JAPTHA010180841.1:0-11288 GCA_029814585.1 Gymnapogon annona | reverse complement strand
GGTTAGTAAGTTACACTAACAACTTCATCTCATGATTTTGTCATGCAAGTGCCGATGACAATTTTTTTTAAATTTAATTTTAACATTTATTTTACCAGGTAAGTCCACTGAGAACTGGCTCTCATTTACAGTGACGACCTGGGGACAGGGTCAGCGACGCACATTTTTGCTATGTCAGAAAGACAGTATTATACATTGGCTAACCCATTACCCTGATTTATTTGTATGGGGAGGTTTGTGAATCCCAAGACTGCCGAGAGTTGAGGTCAGGTCAAAGTTAGTGTCAATGGAGGATATAGGTGTAAGAAAAGTCAGTCAGAGCCTGGCGTTATTTCCATCCATCCGTCCATCTTCTAAATCCACTTTATCCTCACTGGGGTCGTGGGGTCACCAAAGCCTACTCCAGGTACTCAAAGACAAAGGCACTTCCCACCATGGACATGTCACCCACCTATTCATTGCAGGGCTGACAGAGAAACAACACTCTCACATTTACATCTATGGGCAATTTAGATGAACCAATTAGCCTAAGAGTGCCTTTCTTTGGATGACGGGAGGAAGCCAGGATACCCAGAGAGAACCCACACAGAACATGCAAACACCACACAGAAAGATCCCACCATTGACTGGTGTTGGGGTCAAACACCAGACCTTTTTGCTGTGAGGCATGAGTACTGTATTGTATATCCTGTAATGTAAATGTTATATTCTATTTCACGGTGGGATCTGTGTAGAAGACTGAGGACAGATGCTTGTAAAAAATTCTATTGTTCATTCACATCCTGCTCCCAAAACAACATAGACTCTAGTGTTAAGCAATGTCTACTGACATGTGATAGTAATTTCAGTGAAAATCTAAATGGACCCAAGAGAAACCCGAACCTACATTAACGTGCTACCAGTGAGACAACTTAGGTTAAGCCATATATTCTTTATATTAAAGTGACAAGGAGCTGAAAAATAACTCTAAACCTTTGGAATACACAGCCCAATATAAGCCTCTTATCGTCATAAGTTTCTGAAGAACTTAAAAAGAAGGAACATCAACAAAAAAAAGGAAAGAAATGAGCCAGAAAAGAGCTATCAGGGAAGGGAAAGAGCAAGAGTAGGAAAGAAAAGCATAAGTGAGACAACAAAGGAGGCAGTGTATGGCGATCATGGGATTCAGTCACCATCTGAGATGAATAAAGACTGGAATAACAATAAAAGTCAGAAGGCGCTACCTCCCCGCCTATTCCTTTCCTGCTCACTCTTACAGCTCCCCTCCCCCACAAAACACACATTCAAGACTAGAAACTGCAAGCAGTTATGATCAGGCCCTTGTGCCCCCATGTACCTCTGGTTCATGGTTGAAGGGTTTTTAATTGCGGGAATAAAGACGTCCTGGGGGCCAACATAGTTGAGGATGTAGCAAAACTGAGTTCAAGTTGACTTCCATTGTCCAAAATGGGACAGCGAAGCCACAAAGGACATGACCTATCACTGTTTATCATCTGAAGAATAACCTGTGCAAATTTCATGCCAATCAAATTATATTTACATCACACATTTGATTTCTTGTTGTGAGCAGGGGGACCTACAAGTCACAAGTCAAGTGTGTGCAGATTTTATTGCAGTTGTCAAATTTGATATATTGGATGGCAGAGTTATGACAGTTACCTGCTTCACAGCAAGGACATATCATGTAAAGATGGCAACAGGATAATCGTGTTAAAGGTTTTCTGACAAAATTTGAAATAGATATCCATATATGTTCAATCTGCTAGGGAAAAAGCCGAAAGAAATCATCATATGTTCAACCTGCTAAGAAGAAGAAAAGAAAAGGATAATTTCCTGTGAGAATTAAGTGGTGATAAAAGTCATATTAAAATTTTTATTGTCATTGCATTTAGTGTCAGACTCTTATAAATTTGGTGAAGAACAGAAGCAATATTTTAGTAATAAATTGTTCCATGGCAAGATATCAATCTTTACCACCCCACAGTGAACCGAAGAAAAATCACAATAATCCACTGTTTCTATAACATTTCAGCTTCAACAGGTCAGGATTTTATTGAGAAAATTTGAAGCAGGTTGAGTCAAATCTCTTTCAGGGAATCTGTAAAAACGCCCAAAAAATGAAAACGGTAGACTTCTTATTGGTCTGACGACATCAACACCATAGCTTGTTTTTAGATCCCAATATGATACACATGTACCAAATTTCGTAACACATTAAATCAAAAGTAATCCTTTGAACCACTGGCACTACATCAGCGATTCTTAACCTTTTTTTACAAAATCCCTGGGGTGGGGGTTTGGGGGGCATTATTGCAGTCTGAAAGCATCCTTGAGTGGGAATGGGGTGGTGTGGGGAGACTTGTAATGCACTGAATATTGTTGAGAAGGGAAGAGGGATTCATCGAAATTCAACATTGACATAATGTGCCATTTGATATTGATACTTATACATCACCCTATTTCACTACCCTCCTTTCAACTTCCATGTTGCCAACACCACCCAAAGGTATCCCACACAACAAAAATTATTTAATCAGTGTATTAATGTTTGCATGACACTTTGTATTATGGAGGGCTGACACTAAAGTAATGTGTATGTTGAGAGTGAACTTGCTGAAAGACCAAAAGGTACTGAAATCAAAGATACTGAGTCAAGAGAGAACTCCCGGATTTTCCATAAGTTCTAAAAATAATACCCTAGAGCAAATTTGACTTATAATCTCGTGGCCTACCTCAAGGATAACATTTTTGTCTTTTTTTTGTAGGTTAATACTAAGAGGAGTGAGAGCATAAGATTATCAATGCATATATGATACATATAGTATCATATAGTATAGTTTATAGTATAGCTCAGTTGTTAAAAGGCACCGGGCTGGTGCATAGGGAATCCCGGGTTCGATCCCCGGTAATGGTGTCCAGTGGGTTGTGTCAGGAAGGGCATCCGGCATAAAAACTCCTACCAAATCAAATAAGCCAATTGGATTCACTGTGGCGACCCCGGAAGGGAAAAAGCCGAAAGAAATCATCGTGATAGTACTGGTTACACTGAGGTACTGTTTACACTGATGTGCAGTATTTACACTGTTTATAGTACTGTTTACAATGATGTGTGGTACTTTCACTGTTTATAACACCGTTTACACTGATGTATGGTACTTTCACTGTTTATAGTGCTGTTTACACTGAAGTGCAGTGTTTTCACTGTTTACATTGTTACTGTCCATCTTATTTATTTCTTATTTATATTGATTGTGTGAATTTTTGTTGTCACCTTGCACTGCAGCCACTCATGGCTTTAGATTCACTCAGCAATTGTGTACTTCTCTATCTTCCATATTTAATTTGGGTTATCAGTTGCCAGTATGCCACTTATCAGATTCATTGTATGTGTCTGTGTAATGATGAGATGTGTGTTGGCAGTGTCTGTCCCTACCCAACATGACCAAGTTATGCCAAAACTGCATACATAAATAATGGACTATTTACAAGTAAGTTATAAAAGTACTTTATTTCTAAGTTCTAAGTAAAGTTTCTAAGTAAAATCTGACAATTGGAATCACAGACTTACCCATGGGTTCCAGGACAAATTGGTCTTGTGTAACGGCAAGAGGAGCCTGGACCCCAACAGTCAGCTTAGAGGACTGCAAGACACAGGTGGCTTTCACCTTCACCTAGGGGACAGAAAGGGAGATCACAGAACAAGCATGAGACAGGGGCAGAGAAATGCATTTAAAAAAAGACTCATGACAAGACATTTGACCTTTGAGAAAAGATTACCTTCACAGTTACTGAGGGAACTTGGAGACCATTGATATCCTGGATCAGAGCTTGCTGTAGACAATAAAATATGGATTATTATTACATAAGTTACTGAGTAATTTCATATGTGGGTATGTTTGAACATGATTTGTTTACCGAAGGGCTGTCCATGCTGGAGGATACAGAAACTGTAACAGCCAAGTCCTCCTCAGTCTCAGCTTTAGGTAGGATGTCTGCAAGAGCAAAGTCACATTTTCATTCAAATAGTAGTTCACCAGGGTTATGTCAGTAAAGTAATGTAATGAATAGTTCACAAATTCACATACACAGTCCCAGATTGTTGCCAAAACATTAGTACCCATCAATAACACCACCACTACTGCTACTTCTCGTACCACCACTACAGTTTTGAGTCTGTGGTGGAGAGGAGGACAATACAGAAACTGATCTCCATCATGGAAAACCAAGACCACCCTCTCCACCGCACACTGGACAGACAGCAGAGCATATTCTCCAAAAGACTCTTACAGCTCTGCTGTCATACGGAGAGTTACAGGAGGTCTTTCCTCCCATCAGCAATAGCACTATACAATAAACTCACCTGATGTTAAGCCTGGTCAGAATTATAAAATACCTGTGCACCTTACTGTTCTTTTACTGGGTATATTGTATTATATTGTATTTTATTCTGATGTATGCTGTTACTGTTATAAACCAATTTCCCAGGTTTTGGGATCAATAAAGTCAGTCAGTCCGTCCGTCCGTCCCTACCTCCCTCCCTCCCTCCATCCATCCATCACAACCTGTACCACCCCCACCACGTTCTTGTCTAGCCTTTTGTTGCTCCCACCCCAATTTTCTGGAAACATGTTGCCACCATGAAACAATGGCCTTGTTTTTATCTTAAAACAGTATGTTGTCTTATTTTGATATTAGATAGTTTTCTGTGTTAACTATTGTTGCATGGTCATTTAAGAAACACAATCAATATGTCAACAAAGTGTAGCTAATAACAGAATTAGTTGCCCTGTACCAACTATTGAGATGTGAGGTACTAAGTCTTCTTCCAGCTAACTTGAATAACTGAAGACCAGTGTGAGAATCTTTGTACCACACCGTTTGTAGTTCTGATACTTTATTTATTAATGGGCCCACACTACATCCAGCACTGTCCTACCTTGAGTTTTGGCAGCTTCTCTGATAATCTTCTGTAGCTTCTTCATTTCAGCATCTATTTGCTCATAGTCAGCTTCCCTGGCATCCACCTTGGGCATGGAGAAGAAGGATGGGTCTGTGCCCATGTAGGAACATAATAGGTGACCATCGGAACTTAGAGTGACCACCAATCCCTTCAAATCCCTTTGCAAGAAGAAGAAGAGAAAAAGGTTGCTACCTAAATCTTTAACATGTTTAACAACCAAAAATACTACTAAATGTATATATCAACTGTTGATGGACGGTTTAACAGTGTGAGCTTCTCATTCTTTACAAATGCCTTGTAGTTCCAGAACAGTGAGACATAAACACATACACACAAAACATACTTAGTTCCATAACTTGTGTGGAAATAGATTAATATCATGGAGGCCTAGACTACCTTAAGGATAGTCTGAACTTTTCACGCCCTTAATAAGCTTGTAGGGTTGGTATCCACAAATATAGAAACACAAAAACAGCGTAGGGGGATTGTGTCTACAGAGACGTAATACTTTCACATGTCTACTGTGGCAATGTCACATCATCAATAGCTAGAGAAAAGCACACATTTATATATAAAAGAAATGGAAATATTTGAACCCTTAAGAAAAGGTATTAGCAAGTATGTTAAGAGTACAAAATCTATTAACTAGAGAGCTCTAAATACACATTGCTCTGTTGTTTGTATGTAAGTATGGCTGTGTGCAGCAATGGCATCGTGTACAGTGTACAATACAAAACGTTCTAAGAAACCTAGGTGACACATCTGTATTTGTTTGCATGTTGCTTTCCAACAATTATCATGCCAAACGACTGAACAAGATTATTATCAAGTCTTTTAAAAAAACACAGCCTCGACGTAAACCAAACAGCCATCCAGACTCATATCTGTACCATCTTAAACATGCATACACACACATACACACGTACACACACAAACACAAATAAAGTAACCGACCGCATCATTTTTCACCCATGTTTGTCTTTTACATTGGAATTCTGCCAAATTGAGGTTTGATTGTCTGCTGTGATTGTCCATCAGGAAGGCATTGTCAGACTATTTTCAGCAAAAGTACCATAGATTTCACAAGCTGATAAACTAGCAATAAGTGTGTGTATAGAGTACACCACAAACTCACATGCATCCTCATATCATAGGAAAAATACAATATGTTAAACATAAATTAAATATTCATTAAGAGGAGCGTGGTATGCCTCTTGCTCAAGGAGTGACATCTGGTGAGGTGCTAATGAACCTTCCAATCTGTAGACAAAAAACTGTACCTCCAGGGACCAAGCCACCAAAAAGTAGTTGATACACTAATGGCATTTGCACAATTTTACAAAAAAAATTACAAACAAAACTCATCAGAAATCCTGCTTTGGAAATCTTAATTTGCACTGGTCCAGAACAAAAATTAAAAATCTACAGCCAAGTTACCTAAAGAGGCATACAGAAAGCTAGCACTGGAAAAGCATTTACACTTTAGCCCCTAAATGAGATACATAGAGTGCGGAGGGGAGAACGAAGAAGATTAATGATAATTACATTACTCTTTAATAACACAAAAAGCATGTCTTATCCCATTTTCCACTGGTGGAAGAACTTTACCAACATTACCAAACAATCCACAATTTCACCTGTGTGAAAAGTTGACAAAAATTAATATGAAAATGGTTCCAAATGTTTTTCCTGAATGTGTAGATGATGCAAACAGCATAAAATGTTTCCTTTGTGTTACTGAAAATAAAAATCAATTCTCTATCTATTGTATGCAATAAATTTATCACCCATCCAGGTTTGACAACAAAGTGTAATGATATAATGGCAGGTTACAAGTGTCATCATCTCTGGGAGACTCTTTCGCATCACTAGTTGTGCCATCTTTAAATTCATTCTGTGGAGGACACCTTATTTTTCCTATATTTGTCACTTATTTGTCACATTAGTTATATGCGCCTTTGGAAATCATAGTGTAGGTTAGAATCATCCACAAACACCTGCAGCTCTACTGCAGAAACCTCCTCTGTCAGCATCTTCTACTTGGTTTGTGTCTGTTACACTGTTTCATATTCATCTTACTGAAAGTGACTGACCTAAGGTAACAGCAGTTGTTGTGCTACTAGTCTAATAGTGACAAAAGACTGAGACACATAAATGTGTCTAAAGATGTTGTAGTTGATAAATCGGGTGAAGGGAATTAAGAAAAATAACCTGGGTTTAGTTGAAGTTCAGTTAAAATTGATTTTAAAAAACATGAAGGAATATGGCACATGCAAATCTATCTAGAGCAGACTGTCTTTACAAAGTGAATGTCCACAAAGACAACCTGTGAGGGTGCACACAAAGATAACAGGGACTACTGAGGAGTTCAACGCTTCAGCAACTGAGATGGGAATGACAGTGTACAAAGAACTACTGCATTGTAATTGGTTGTGATGGGGAGGAGACTGTCTATGTCAAGACTTTGAGAGTCTTTGAGAGTTCGAGGACAGAGTCAAAGTGATAATAAAACCAAGTCAGTTTTAAGAACCATGATTTAATATCGCCCCGGTTAATAATCAGCAGTTAGGCTATGGACTGATGTGGACTGGGAATTGTTTATAGGAGCAGTGTGACGCACTCTTGTCTACTTGTTTTAAAGTCCACACATTGGACCACAGGTCACAAACATACAGCCTGTGGGCCAACGCCAACCCGCCAATGAAGTTGTTTGCGTGGGATGAATTTGGGTCATTGTAATGTGGACGATTTTCGATATCATCTGGGGCGACCGCCCTAAAACTGTGAAAAATAAGTTTTTTTCTGCAAATCTATATTTTCATGATAAATTTGATTGTGACACGTCCTAAAAAGGACATGTCACTATCAATGTATTTATTTTTCACAGTTTTAGGGCGATCGCCCCAGATGATATCCAAAATCATCCACATGACAATGACCCATTTGTTAAATCCAAAAATTACACTAAAATATTAACAATCAAGGGAATCAAAATGACTTTAGTTCAAGGGGTCATATACAGACCAATATGGTCTCCAATGGGTTGGACCAGTAAAATAACTGTTATGATAAGCCTATAAATAAGGACAACTACAAATTTTCATCTTTGTTCTACTGTTAAAAAAGTGCAATTACAGGACAATGTTTACAATTGTAAACTATCCTTTTACAAAAAATTTGAATAAACTGAAGAAATATGATCAACCTGCGAAGTTTTAAGAGAAGTGCAATTTTAACAATATTCTGACTGTCACTAAATATTTGGTGTATTTGTAGATCCACTGTGATCCCTAAGATGTGTGTAAAAACAATGGCAGAAGATTGTAAAAATTGGAATAATTTTTCTTAAGCCATTTTAGGTTATTAATGTTATTCATATTTTTAAAGCACCTTTGTAAATATAACCATTTTAATAATTAACTTTTTTCACTGTCATTATTTGTCTGGTCCAACCCACATGAGATGATATTGGGCCATATGTGGCCCCTGAGTTACTGTAAGTTGACACCCCCGTTCCAGACAATTTTACAACCCATCCAAGATCTGTCAACCTTAACGTTGCCCCTCAAAGTATTGTGGAATAAATTGATATTCAAAATTATTTTCTGTTTGTGCAAATAGACAACAAACTATTATATGACTTGTACAGTAGTTGTGATCCAGGCACTTAAGACAATGCCACATGGCACATTGGAAGCTTCCCTCAACCCTAATAAATGCTGTCAGAACACCTAATAAAACAAAAATAATGTTAAGTCATTTGTTAACGTATATTTTCTGTTAACAATCAGTATAACCCAGCACATGTAAATGAGAAAATCACTTTAATGTGATACTTACACATGACTGGTGTGACAGAGATGAATACAAAAAAGAAATATTTCCAGGAAAAGGAAATTAAGTATATAAGTGAGAATGAATCATTTTGGACACAGCTGTACAATGTGAAATATAATACTGAGAGAGATTATAGTGAAACCAGATGTTGTGTTTGTTGAATGTTTTACTCACAGGAAATTAGCAACACGAACAGCGACCGGCACAAACGATAGCCGGGCTGCCCACTTCAGAGTTACATCCTGGTAAACCAGCAGCATGTTGGTGTGGTTACATAACAACAGGTTGGTTGTGCCATCTGTGACTAAAAGAAACAATAGAGACAAAGCAACTTAGCTTGAAAAAAAGTAAAATCCATTTCATCATATTCTTATGATCACAGCTTATTCTGAGCTACTACAGAAAATATGAAAATCTATGGGATATATAAGACTTTATGACAGTTCTGGAATTTGATCTTCCTAAACTACAAACTGAACATTTAACCATATCCTCTCACTCACCAAACAGGTTCCATAAATATAAGAGCAGAATATTTTTCACAAATTCTAACACTGTTTCTCTGTAATTTATAGCTTTGAAGATGAACACTGCATATCCACAAATTCAATAACCATGAAGTGCCCTACATACATAACAAATTTCTGTGGCACTGTTCTTTGAGATGAGAGGAAGACATCTCACATTTGACCATATGTTGACTTTTTACCATCAGGATCTCATTCTAGTAGCTACTTCATGGGTATTGGCCTATAATCGCAAAAATTATTCGTAATGGATCCAGAAGATGATCTGGATCACAGCCAACATTGAATCACTTTTTGCTTGTCCCATTTTAGACATTTTCTAAAAACGTAATTAAAACCTGTCTATACCGTTGTGTGTTATGTTACCGACTAACAGACAAACCCTGGTGAATACATAACCTTGGTGAAGGTAACAAATGGTGAATGGATTTGCACTTATATAGCATCTCTCTAACCTCCAGGGCACTCCAAGTGCTTTACACTCTGTTCACCTATGCACACATACAGTGAACAACAGCGAAACTCTTCGAGCAACTTGGGGTTCGGCGTCTTGCTCAATGATGCTTTGACATGTGGACAACAGATCAGGAATTGAACTAGGAACCTTCCAGTTAGCGACAACCCACTCTACAAACTGAACACTGCTAATATCAAAAATCTTTTATCCGATCAGAATATTGTATAGTAAAGTAAAACTTGACCAAGAATGTGTGTGTGAAATTTTTATGTGAATAATCCAAATACACTATATGATCTCCAAGTAAATGATCGCAGTATTATATATTGCATCATTCATGAAACATATTAATCTCTGCATTAATGGAAGGCTCTCATCTGTTTGTGTAGTTACATCCAGCTGAAGGACTGTTTCTGGACAGTGTTTTACATGACAGTATAATTTTAAATGTAAATATCTTGATGTAGGTTTTACTTACAGCAAATGAATTTGGTAAAGTAAATTTGGACTTGTCATTATTAGGTTATTATTATGTCCAACCCTCTTGAGATAGACTCTTGACATAGAAATGTGCTGTATGTGACCAATAAACTAAGATGATTTTCAAGCCCTTAATATCTCTTAATAGTTTTTGAATTTAACAAATTCGTTCCATAGGCTCGATTGGACCTTTTGACAAGACGGTTCTGGACCATGAGCTGTATAATTGACTACTTGCCAGAGAAAAACTTACACAGCAATCCAAATCTCCCATTAATACGAGATCTTAGCAAGGAAAGTCTGGACGTAAATTAATATTGTGACAGGAATAAATGCCTTGATGAATGCATCCTGTAATCAATGCCAAAGACAAGCCCGAATAAATACTTTATTCTTTTTGTGCAAGCAATGTATAAAATGATTTCAATAATTATCTTTAACATTTCATTACCCAACGCTAATTTAGTCCATCTTTGGTCACTGTGAAAATGCAATAGCAAGTGTTTAACTCTTGTTTACCTGAGCAATAGGGCAGGAAACAGCTGGGATTAAACTCCAGCTTCTTCATGAAGCGTATTTGGCCATTGTCACGGACACAATAGAGGTTTCTCTCACCCAGAACAAAAACAGAGGAGGAAGAGTGGGAGAAGGAGGAGATAGAGATGTCTAGTGCCTGTTCTCCTAGAACTAACATCCAGTCAGCCTGAAAAAAAGACACAAAAAACATACACATTAGTTAAAATACATGTGAAAGATTCATCTGAGGTGAAGCTGTAGTTAGAATTGTGAGTCACAGTCAGAGTTAAGACTTCACGTAAGTAGAATACAGACATACAGTAGCCATCAGACTATTAAACTGTACCTGACATGATGTGCAATGTTTACACTGTTTATAGTACTGTTTACATTGATGTGCAGTATTTTCACTGTTTATAGTGCTGTTTACATTGTTTGTCCATCTTATTTATTTTTATTATTTATATTGACTGTGAGTGTTGTCATATTTACACTGCAGTTACACTCGGCT
>JAPTHA010180681.1:0-13290 GCA_029814585.1 Gymnapogon annona | reverse complement strand
TTTATTCTTATTTATATTGACTGTGTGTGTTGTCACATCTACACTGCAGTCACTCTTGGCTTTGGATTATAATAATAATAATAATTTATTATTATTATTATTATTAATAATATTTATTTCTTATTTATATTGACTGTGTGAATTTTTGCTGTCACCTTGCACTGCAGCCACTCATGGCTTTAGATTCACTCATCAATTGTGCACTTTTGTATCTTCCATTTTTATTTTGGAAGATGCATATGACATTTTATATATGACATTTCGTTACCAGATTCATTGTGTGTGTCTGTGTAATGACAATAAAGGAAGTCTAAGTCTATGACAGTTTCGTCACACTGAAGAAAGTTTGTCGACGTCAGCTCAAAACGTCGCCAATGATTGGTCAAATTTGCGGGAAAGTCACGGTGATTGGTTAAAATTGCCACACTGCACTGAATTCGCGGGGATTGGCTGAAGTTGATTTGAAGTTTCAAATCGCAACATCACGAAATTCTGGAGGGTCTGACATTTCTCCAGGAAACTAGTTATTGTCACACATTTCCTGTTTGCGCGGGTTATTAGATCAAAATCTGAATCCACTGCCACGTTACAGACAGTTTCTTCATGCGGTAAGATTCCATTCTATTTTTATCCAAACGCCCTCCAGTATCACCAATAGAAACGATATTCATTTCTCTCACTGCATTCTAGATATGGTGCATGTAATGTACTGCACAATCTCCAACAGCTTCAGCAACCTGTGCAGCAACTTGTGTAACTACATGATGAGGAAGCAAGGACCACAATCTTTAGATCTGAGAAGACTAAGAACCAGTAAAGGGGGATGGGAGACAGTCACCAGTAGAGATATTACCACAATAATCTGCACAGAGAGGGAGAGCTGTGGAGTAAACTGACCTTGAAGAGTTAAACCTGCCAATCAAGAGAAGGCTTCTCATCTCACCCAGGCAGTAGGGTAGAAAGCAAAGCCCCAGATATGTCAGCTGTGTTCAGATGTATAAATGATGCAGAGACGCCGAGAGAATATCTGCACCTTGTTCCACTTCGCAACGACTGTGAGGCACGTGATTTCTTTCTTTTTGTACAAGAAAAAAAAGAAAGAAATCACGCGCCTCTGTGGTTTTTGATAGCAGATGGTTTGAGTGCCTAAATGCAAGAAAAATGTGCCAGTAATTCCCAAACTCTCATGAGTCCCTTTTACACAGCACTTCTGTTTCCCGGAACATCTCAACTTTATTATGGAACAACGTCTGTGTAAATGCAATGGCGGATGGTTTTGTCCTACCCCTGTAATGGCTCTGGATGATGAAAAATGTTTCAGGAACACTGTGTAAAAGGAACAGCTCTAAATTATACGACCAAGGGATGAAGTATTGATCATGTACTAGGTGTACAACCCCCCGCGCTGGGGGGGGGGATTACAAAATGAGCGTAGATCGTGCACAGTAAACATATCAACAAGACATTTGTAGGACAGTGTGAGACTGGCCAACTCACTGTACTGTTCATTTTAAGCTGATTCTTTTCTACATTTAGTTATGTACAGTGATATTTCACTGATTCCCTGTATATATTTCTTTCTTTCTTGTGGTGCTGTAATACTATACATTTCCCCACTGTCAGACAAATAAAGCGTTATCGTATCCTAACTCCAGAGGTGTTTTAAGACCCGACACCACTTTGTGCATGGTATTTTCAACGCACAACTTATACCTCACAATATACGTCCTTAAATGCACCGCCTTTTATTCCGGAACGTACTGTATGTCCTCCGTGTAAAAGTCCAGTCAATCTCAGCTGTTACTTCTTTGGCAGAAAAAAAGTGGAGATCACCATTTTTAAAAAAAATTTTTTTTTGGGATGTCTAAATACAAATTCCTTATAAGATAATCAATTAACACCCAGCAGGAAAATGCACAAAATGCCACAAAAATCCAGTGTACAAGATGTCCTTTGCACTAAGGGCGCTTGAGGTCTGGTTAGGTGAAGCCAAAATAGATTTGACATAATTTGGTGAAGGGCATTGTTGAGTGTAGAATATTTATTTTCTTTGTCAAATAGAAGTTCATTGTCTTGGCATGTACGATCACGACAAATACATTCCAATGAGAAACATTCTGCTTTCTCTTACAGACTGCTTATTGGAATGAGGCATTGAAAAGAAAAGTGTAAAGTATTGATGAGTTGGGATCGAAACAATTTTATGAGGTTGCTGTGACCTTCACTTATCAGATCCTAATCAGTTCATCCTTGAATCCCATGGAACACCTGTGCCAAATTATCGAAATTATTATTATTGAAATACCATGTTCATCAGAAGAAGATGGGTAAACAACCTAGAAACATAATATATTCAATAGAAACAATGTATTTAATCTATTTGACTGGTTCATTTGTGCCAAAAGGACATTACACAACCCACAGATATTAGTGGGTATATTGTGGGTAATACTGTCTTGTGTGTACAAGGCTATCTTGATCACACCAAATAATTCATTAGTTTACAACATCTTCTGCAAACATATTCATCTTTTTTTAAATTTTTCATTAGACAACAACATTACATTACATCATACAACAGTCACATTTGTTCACCACCAGGCCACTCCCCCCACCCACATCAACAAGGCCAGAGGCGTCAGCCAAGACAAAACCCAAACAAAACCAAACAGACAAGACAAGACCAAAAGTTGAGGTAATCATTCATTGTGAACAAACAGTAACCTTGTGCAAATAAGACAATTATCAAAACAATGATAAGTTGCTTGCACATGTCAATTTGTCCATACAAGACAGAAAATACCCCCTTTGAGAAGTTTAGTGCCTCCGTCAGGTATCATCAAAAGCTATCAATAATATAATCTAATAATCAGTATCAAACGTGGTTCATTTTCATCAGTGTCACTTTTTTTTCCATGGGAAGAGATGAGTTGATCTTTATTACATTAACCTTTAAAAATCCTTTACCACTCGATCCCACATCTACACGCAGTTTTATCACCAGCACTGATAATTACAGGCACATTTCTACATCTCTTATTCAGTCTTCTAACCTAGTAACAACAGGGCAAGATTAATATTAAAAACAGTGTCGTTCCCCCTCGGAAAAATGCATGGATGTACACTGATTATAAATACATTAGAATATCTTTGAAGATGCAGCATTGTTGTGAATGAATGGGGACGGAAAGTGCTCCGAGAAATCCAACTGAATCATAGTGAACTGCTTAGCAACTGTTACCCAGCATGCCTCTGCACCGCCATGCTTGACTTTATACTGTACATAAGGCAAATCTCTATGCTCAGGTCTCCACCGGGCTTGCCATCTGCTCCACAGAAGATGCTGCTACTAGTGACACAGTAAAGATTTTTTATGGCTGTGGCCCTTATTTCAGTGCTGGCTTACGCCACCTCTTTCTGTATGTGTCATACTTACATCATATAGCTTATATTTATAGGATTTTCCAACAGGGTGTATTATTCTATTTAAAAGCCGGTAGAAACTTCAGCGCATTTGTTACTTTTAAAAGAGCATTTGGGAATTGGAAGACAATGCCAAAAAAAAAAAAAGACTGAAGGATCAATACATCTTCATTAAACAAAGACGGCTGCTATGGATCCTCTATAAATGATCCTTATGTCCCACTGTGCCTGATTTTAAGATACAGAGCATGCCACTGTTTCCTCTCTTAATCCTATCTTGTGATCTTCCTCCCGTCTGTTTGCCATGTGCAATCTTTTACCCTTTGATGCCACCCAGAAGCATTGTGCTCTGGTCCATAATAAGCTTTTGTTCTGAGTTGCACTCCATTTGTTAGAAATATTGAGTGACACTGAACCATAAATGTTACAAGATGCAGAGACTGACACTCAATGGCAGAAGCAAGAGGAAACAAAAAAAATATGACTTCATGTACAGTTCTATATCTGAAAGCGGCATTTTATTCAGGATGCTGCAAACTGTTAAAAAAAAACAGAAGGGGTTACAGTTCACCTCTGGGTCACCCTACTGGATTGGGCAAGGGGGAATATAGCTCAATTTTCTGCCAGTTAATCTACATTTAATTTATAATATTGCAAATACAGGTTTATACTTCATGCACATTTGTATTTTTATGGATTGTGTTGAAGAAATAAAAAAAAAATAGTAGTACATCTCTAAGGTGGATTGGTTTGGTTATTACTCCTGGTCATCTGTGCCAGTGTTGGGCGATGGGAAATCTGTTTAATCTTGAGTGTATATTGATATGGATATAGATATGGACAAGAAAAAGCCAAAATCATCAGAAGGAGAACAAGAGGAGAAATGGGCAAAAGGTAATGGTATGCATGTCAAGAAAATAGGGCTATGGTTAATTAAGCATGTTAAAACTCTTACATTGTTAGCTTTTTCTATGACCCATTCTATGCTCCACTACAACAATATTTTGGTTTAACTGAGCTAACAAACATGAAATATTATTCCACCATAATACTGTGTGGTGGAACAAGACTGTTAGTACTACAAGTTCGATTTTAATTTATATCAATGTAACAGAAATTCCTCTAACGGAATTGGCAATGTTATAAAGTAGTTTCAATGACGGACATCTGCTCAAACTCTATTTTGTAATAAAGGTAGATTATATCTTAACAACTCATCACTGAAAGTGTTCCTCCTTGAACCTTAAGAAAAAGAAAACAAAAAGCTCTGAGGTTTTTAAAATCTAATTTCAGGGACACTTCGAAAATGTTTTGGATCATCCCATGCCCCTGGTGAGGATGAGCTGCCATCTATGCCCTCAGATTCTGGAATGTTCTCAGTGCTGCAGGATGAGGAACTGCCCTCTATGCCCTCAGCTACACAGGCCTCTGGAATGTCTCCACAATTGAGGAAGAGCCTCCATCTATTTCCTCAGTGACAGGGTCTCCACTAATGTCTGATATCCAGGATGAAGCCTTGTTTGTTTCTATTTCTGCCCAGCAGGAGCATCCTTCAGTGTGTGTGTGTGTGTCTGTGTGTATCTGTGTGTGCGTGCGTGTGTGTGTGTCTGTTTGTGTGTGTGTAAGTGTGTTTTCCTGCCGACATTGTGACCAGACAATAATCTTTGTATTGGATTTTTATATTTATGATAATTTCTGAGTGGGCTTAAAAGTTATGTTCTACAGTTGTGCGGTTTGAGTAATCTGCAGATACGCCATCCGACAGAAACTCTTGGAGCTGAACCCCCACTGAGTCCCACTGCGGAGCACGAGCCTCTGTCTGGCCCTGGTAATTAGCCCTCACCTCTGACTGACAGGAGTGGGACAGAGTTGGTTCACAAAGGACCAAGTCAGGTCACCTGAGTTTGTAGGAATGAGAGTGATGGGAGAAGATGACAACACCAATATTTCAAGTCGACATTAGTTAGTGGTATATATATTTTAGATGTCCTTGGGGTATAAAATGTAACTTCACAGTTTAGGCATCCCTTTTCATTTTGTTTTTAAGGGTTGGGCGTTTGAGGGGGATCATGCCCAGTATGTCATTCAACCTAGAACCACCGCTGTCTACAAAAAAAATCAAAAATACCTCAACGTCCTGACGTGACTCATAACCCCCACATCCATATCCAGACACCCACCACCCCACTGCCTGTTTTTCTCACCAAAGGCTCATCACTGTTGCGGGTGGAGAAACGCTGCACCTGGAAAAAGCGCCAAGTCTGTGGCAGCTGTAGTAGTGGTGCACGAGTTGTTCTGTTGTGACACAATTGCAGTCCTCTCCTTCTGCTTCTGATGGCTGCTCACTGCGAGAGTAATTATGAACCCCAGAGATCACTTTGAATGGTAAATTCCCCACACGCTGAGGCAACTACTTCAATTTAAGACAGACACTGGTTACTTTGCACAAAAAAAACCTGATTGTATGGAGACATGCGTGCACTGGAACAGTCTTTTCTAACCAATACGCTCTTTTTTTAAATCAAAGAGCTTTGGAGAATTGTTGTCCTTGAGAACACATTTGGAAATTTCATTTCACTCATGCTTTTTACGTGGTGCTGATCTTCCATTCACAATTGGTTTTGGCACTCCAGTGACGTCAAAGACAAACCGGTGTGCACATATGCTGCTGCAATGCTGCCGTCTCCTTTAAAAACATGAAAACAGGGATCACTATATCTCCGACGCAGGCCTTTATCCCTGTGGCAGTGCACTGTCCTGCACAGACACTGCCCTCTGAGCAAACAAGATTACCTTGATGAACACAGGCAGTTTTGTTTACAGCCTGTGTCAAGGTACTTTAGGGGTGAATGAGGAAACCAAACTTTGCAGAAGCAATACAGGTCTTATGAATGGACTGCAACTGTAGAAAACACATCTCACATAACTATCTCTTCTTAGATCACTATGAGGTTAGGATTGGATAAAGATAGTTGTCTCATCTATTCTCATCTACTTTTCAGAATTTCATTCTTTTAGTGTTTATTTCCTCCTGAAACGACCTTGTGCTTTAATTATCACATATAAAATGACAAAAATATGTGTTATATTCGAAACAAATGAACATTTACAGGATTCATGGAAAATAACGCTAAGAAATATTTTTGCCTCTATTGTGATCATTCGGCATTTTCATGCATGAGTCCACAGACAATGAATGAAATCTGAATAAATGTTAAAATTGTGCCTACGCAAATGATAAAAATGCCTCAACAATGCTAAAGCCCCGTGGAAGACAATACATCAAGACATGGTTAGGTGAAAAAATTCTAATAATTTCTAGTATTTTTTTAGTTTATCCTATTTTATAGTATCACATTTTTTGTTTACATTGTCAGATGTCTATGAAATATTTCCCTATTTTATTTTCTTACATGGCTACATTTTACAGCAATATTTTAATATTGAGGAAAAGGTTTAGATCCTTAGAAAAGTTTTAACCTTCACTCCAACTTTCTACAATCCATATTGGGTTTATTTTTTTCAAATTTACTTCAAGAATAGTCTTTATATATGAAAGAAATTACATTCTTAAATTTATCAACACTGATTGCCACTTCTGATCTGGAAAGATTTTACCCGATGACAATTTATTCACATATTGCCTAGGAGAAGTTATCATCAAGGAAGATTATTCACAAAAAATATTTAGTTGTTGCACATTGAGCAACAAAAATGAGCTATGTTTAATTGTAGCCATTCTTAGCAAATTGAGTAGATGTATGTACCAGCTTGTTAACCTTCCCTTTCACAAATTTAATGTAAAATATAAACTGTGAGGCTCATATCAACGACCTAATGGTATCTCCTATACTGAAAATGTTGAGGTGTTGGGGTGAATATTCCCATCTGGGAGAGAGAGGTAATTAGATGAGCTAATGTCAATGCCAACAATGTTCAGTTGGACAACTCACTAATGGTGATATTGCTGATGAAATAGACCAGTTCAGGTCACACATGATCATGATGGAAGTAGACATGTGTCTGCTTGGATGTGCAATAGCAGGAGAATGAGAGATAGCTGTGTGCTCTACTGGCAGACCGCCATTTGAGAGGCGGCTCCATCTTGACCAAGGATGGATGATTTCTATCTAATTCTGTGTCATTTCCCACAATGGTTTATCTTTCTACTCGAGGCAAGGCTCTTCCAGCTACCTGTGGTAAGAGGATTGTTATTCATATAGTTGCCTGCAGCTTCACACAGTACCACGGGACACTAAATGGAATGTGAGAGTGTGTGTGTAGAACAGAGGGGTGGATCATAAAACTAGAGATTGGAACATGATTGTTGTTCCGTGCTGCGACAGAATATGGAAATACAACAAAAACACTAAATATTGAGATGAGAGACTAAATAGCTTTAAGGTCAAGTGTATGGAGATGTACATGGATATAAAGGGAGTGACAGTAATTGAATATCATGTTTTAGCTGTTTTATATCAACAGAGTGGGCCAGTGAACACTGACCCACTCTGTTGATATATTATTTTATCTCTTTTATCCAGTGTTAACCTTGGCCCCTGCTGTCACCTGGAATATGACATCATTGACAAATAACCAAGGTGTGTGTAACCAATGCAGTAGTAAAAAAACAGAGCTTTTCATAGGAACACAGGAAACACCCCAAAACACTACATATAAATAGCATTTTAACCTGATTACATAGATAATAAAAGTTAATATTCCCTCTTATGTCAACCTTTCCAAACTAAGTAAAATAAAAAAAATAGGACCAAGGTCACTTAAGGTCAAAGGTCATATGGCACCAAATGAAAGGCCATATGTGACCACCTATTTATTACTAACATCTTTGACTGTTTTTGTTTTTTTTTAAGTCATAGCAGTTTGAAATGTGTCCCATAAATCAATGGTGATTTTTAAAATCTTAAATCTTCATGAGAAAATAGAAAAAATGATATTTCCCAATTCTTTGAAAAACCCTGGCAAAGTTTACACTAAACATGTTCTACAGCAAACATCAAGTCATTTGGACTGACTGTTTAGGAGAAGAATTCTTCAAAAACTGTGTATAGATGGCTGACAGATGAACGTCTACTGATGCCAATAGTACATCAGACCCTTTAGGCTACTGGACTAAAACCCACTGCCCTACTTTGCGGACCTTCATCTATGCTTAACATGTGAATAACCTTGTCATGCCCCCCTCCCTCATCTTCCCAGCGCCTGTCATTCTAACTATGTTGGTGTGATTGTACATTTCAATCTCTTCACATCTACTGCGGGGGAATATACTATAAATGATCATGTGTGGACAGGTGTGTCTGCTCTCTGTAAGCGCTGTCTGAACTGCATGTATGTTTATGTGCTTGGAAGGGCAAGCAAAATAAACTAGGTCAGAGGGGGGTCGTCTCCATGGTGACAGCAGCAGGCGCACCTGTGCAATGCCAACCACGAGTCTGTTTAAATATCCCGTTAATAAACCAGCAGATTTTCATCAAAATAAGTAAATGAACCTTTCTTATATCCGTTTAGAAAATGACATCCCTGAACATAAGGTACATTTGATGCTTTATATTCTAACTGCGCTTACATCCAGCTTGATCTTCACAAGTGAAACATATCTATATAAATGATCTCTGCATCTTTAACGCAGTGGTTGAAGGTCACAGATGTTTGGTTTCTTAGGTTCTCTTCATATTTAATCCTGTGTATGAATACCCTTATGAAGGTGGGGTGTGTTTTTCTGGTACAGTGGGACTCATTTTTTACTTTTAAATTAGGAGAAAATGAATGCCTAATGCATTAATATCACAAAAACAAAGTATCTGCAGGTTTGGGGTCACATTTAGAAATTTTCATTTAATTATTATGAAATATTTATGGAAATGAAAACCCAAAATTCACACAAACAACAGTCCAAAAGACCTCAAAAGTCAAATTGAACCCATCTTGTTTACATTTGAAACCAGTTTATGTTACATTTCCATTTCTCCATTCTCCCCTCCATCAATGAGGGACTGCTGGTACCTCCACTCACTCCAATCTCTGCTAGGCTAAAATGCCAAACACTAATCACATGTTTAACAAATTCTTCAAAATACAGAAATATCACCTACTGCATCTGAAATTTTAAAGACCTTTGAGCGGCACATTTAAGAATTACTGATCACTTTTAAGTTTCATTTAGGACTATCAATTGTAAGACTTTTGCAGGTTGTGATTTTTCCTTGAGCCACCCCCATCATGGCAGAAACCTGGACTTTCATTTACTCCTTCAACATCACTTCTTTTACTAAGAATGAATAGCAGCTTTTTCAGTGGACGAATATGTAAAACTTTACCAAACTTTACTAAGTGTAGAGAAAAACAAAAATGTGTATGTTGTTTTTGCCATTATATCACTAATTTACCATTTTGTTTATTTATTATCATAAGATAATGCTCAGTTCAATGAGTGGGTTTTCCTGGTGTGATATAACACCTATCAACACATTTTTTTTTGTTCACGTGACTTTAATAACAGAAAAAGGTGTTTCCATTGCAGGTTTGTGTGATATACCACAGACCTGCACTCAAAAATCCATTTCTTACCAGTGCAAAAAGTTTTCATTGGGATATCAGAATTTTGGCGAACTTGTCATTTTCCCATTAGTCAAATTTTTATGTTCAAGCTATATTAGAACAATTTGAGGGACAATGGAAAAGCCACTTATGTCCTGATTAAGTGCTGGGAAATAAATGAATAAGATGGAAGTGAAAGTGCTGTCATTATATCTCATTCACATTTGAGTGGAGGATTTTTAAAATATATGAGTAGCTGAGTGAGGTAAGAAAAAAAAAAGACCAGGAAGGTTAGGAACCACAGAGAGGACTCGCCTAAAAGAAAACAACTGCTGTGTTGAGTTGTTTCCTGCTGTGGCAATTACTCCAAAGGGACATGTACACTTTTGCTTTTGCTTTTATGATCTGCTTGTCGGGTGAAGCCACACTAGACTTTAGCTAAGACTCAAGATGCTGAAATTATCAGAATACTTTCTGTCTGTTCCAACAATAAAAGAATGCTTTTCATTCACACTTTCCCTCCAAGTATTGACATTTTGAAGGACACTTTTCAACAAAACAGATTTCAGTAACACCATCTCTTTTTTTGTATTAATCTGGTGCAACGCCATGCTTCTCACTGCTTTTAAGAAGGTTTATTTTTGGTGTTGTTTTTTTTTTTTTTTTAGCAAAATCTACCACTTTTACTAAGCTTGTTTTAATTTCTGTAAGGTCGCATAAAATTCATAAAAAACAAAAAATGACAAAAAAATTTGTAATATTTAAATACATTTCCAAAATAAATTAAATATGAGCACATTTGAGGTTTTTGTATTGGCCAGATTCCTCAGCTCATCTGTCAAACCAAACAAAGCAGCTTGTGAGCACAGCATTTATTCTCGGAGGTGTGAAAACTTGACGTGGTTTTCAGAAATAACAGCACAGTTTTGGTTACTTAGCAACCTGATTGCAAATCTACTTTGATGCAGTGGTAACGGTAACTGTGAAGTGACACTTAGGGTGACTAGAACTGTAACATGGAGAAATCATCTGTTCAATTCTCCATTGGAAACAAGTCATAAGAATCAGTTTGTTGTCATGCGTCAAATGCGGAGGGTAGGAATTAAAAATCCTCTGTAGAGAGGGAGCGTTGATGAAACCACACAGGCAGAAGGTTCACCGGTGTTTGAGCATAACAAACAGACATTCTGAATTATACTCCCATGTTCAATTTACAGCTGCCTATGAGCCAGCGCAACATTAAACTAGCATCTGGGTGTTTTGGCTCAGGCTGCTGTCGGCTAAGTGCAGAAATCCCTTTTCCTTTGCAAGGCTCAAACAATGCACGGAGAAGCAAACTTTTCCTAGAGTATCTAATTTAACAAATCGGTTAAAAACTGGTGATGCTTACATCCAACTTTACTTATCACTCCCGAATCACTCTTCCGTAATAGTACACAGTGTTTAAAACTGTAAAGATCCAGTCTATTCAATGTATCAGATGTGGACCGACCCAACCATGTTTAGTTTTATATAAATGATTATATGTTGTTCTGTGTCAGTTCTTGCTCAAGGGTACTGTTGCACTATATATTGTAATGCTTTAATCTACTTTTTGTTGTTAAACGTCTTTTTATTGTACAGTATGTACGGCAAAAATAGCATTATGCACCAAGTTGATCATGCCAGTGACGCTGCATCCTGACCAATGATGCTGTGGTTTTTCAAGGTAAAAAAACTAAACTAAACAAAATTTCCTATGTTTAGCTGATAGGATGTGCATGGAATGAAGTGAAGTGAAATATTGATTGGCATAATCTAAATAAATTACAGCCAAACAAACCAAAAAAATCTTTGTGTCTCCCAAATGTCAGAATTCCTTCTAATCAAAGTGAGAGTGTGCCGATGGTAGCGCTGACATGCAAAGTCATGTGCTCAATAGGCATCATCGGTGTGATTGAGTTCACCCCTGTGGTCTGGTTAAATATTTCCCTGTCAGATTAACTTTGCTAAACATACTATTCAGAGCAATTACATTAGCCTCTGTGTGTGTCATTATGGAGCTGTGGAAGGAAAAGAGGATGAGCCACAGTGACGGTCAGAGGAACTTAAACTCCTACCAAGTTGGCCTATCAATCAATTAGCAGTTGAAAGCGACCTGCAGGCAGGATGGGAGAAGGTCAAATGTTAGGTTTACTTACAATTTGGACACAGTTCAGTGGTCAGAGGAAGAGGGATAGAAAAAAAAAATTCTATTGCAATGGCACATGGAAAAAACTGTTGGGAGGGATATAGATGTATACAAAGCAAGTACAACAGAAATGACACAAGTCCATCTAACATTGCCCTTTGAATTATTAACACTTCAGAGTATCATAAAACATACAACTAGGGCTGTCAAAATATAAAAACATGAGCTGGTGATTGACTTTCATGCAAATAATAATCATTAACTATATAGTTTAAGTCTAATAGTCTTGTGAAGGAGAAAAGGAGGCAATTATTAGCATGGAGTATTGAAGCATAGTATAAAATAAACTATATGCTTCTGCTTTAAGTTAGATTTAGTTGAAAACAAAAACAGTCAAAATAAAGTTCTGTGACACTAGTTTTTATTAAACTCACATTAGAACAAAAATGAGACATGAGAAGAGGCTATTTTTTGTAGTTAATGGAAGAGCCTGGTCTTTCATAAAGTCCGCTATCAGAAGGAGAGAGCCAACATCAAGGAAATCAGATAGTATGTTGGCAGTACGAGTGACTGTTTTCTCATGTTTGAATATTCACCAAAGCTTAGTTTAATCCCTGAACAAGAAGTGAAAAAAACACCACCTACACTCTCTGATGACTGGGAACAGGGATTAAACCAACAGCTTTTACCAAACACCTACACGCCTACAGCCACTGATGTCACTGGATTTATTTCCCCCAAACTCTAATGTTCCCTTTGGTGTTACACACTTTGTATTGACACGGACTTAGGTAGAAACATCTTGGACTCTGACGTTGTGATGAGTTGCCAGAAACTGATCTAACGGCAGTTGGAGGAAACTTCCTGTTCCAGATACGGTATTTCACACAGTGGAGGAACAGATTAGAATGCAGTAGCTTTGATCCTGTTAATACGAAGCCGCAAATATCTCCTGCCACCCTTGGTACGTTGCATTATTTCCCTCTTCTTGCCAGTAATCGGTGGAGCAGTAATATAGTGTTCTCCCTCTTAAACTAGTTTTTCTCCCTTCACCAGCTTTCACTCTCAATCATCAAGTCATGGATGTAAAAGAGAAGTGGGATGTTTTATAAAATATAGCAACCATTCTTAAACTA
>JAPTHA010180666.1:0-13291 GCA_029814585.1 Gymnapogon annona | reverse complement strand
AGGTGTGCCACATCAAGATGCTGATCTGACATCATGATTAGTGCACAGGTGTGCCTTAGACTGTCCACAATAAAAGGTCACCCTGAAATGTGCATTTTTTTTTTTGCTTTACTGGGGGACTGTGGACTCAGAACCAGTCAGTATCTGGTGTGACCACCATTTGCCTCATGCAGTGCAACACTTCTTCGCATAGAGTTTATCAGATTGTCAACTGTGGCCTGTTGGTCCACTCCTCTTCAATGGCTGCGCAAAGTTGCTGGAAACTGGTACACACTGTCGTATATGCTGGTCAAGCACATCCCAAACATGTTCAATGGGTGACATGTCTGGTGAGTATGCTAGCCATGCAAGAACTGGGACATTTTCAGCTTCCAAGAATTGTGTACAGATCCTTGCAACATGGGGTCGTGCATTATCTTGCTGAAACATGAGGTGATGTTCATGGATGTATGGCACAACAATGGGCCTCAGGATCTCATCACAGTATCTCTGTGCATTCAAAATGCCATTGATAAAATGCAGGGTTTAATCGTACCGTGTGTTTCCGTAGGCAGAGGTTCTGGTGGCCTAACCTGATGGCCGATGTCCGGGAATTTGTGGCAGCGTGTTCAGTCTGCACTCGCTCCAAGACGTCCAACACCAAGTGGGTGGTTCTTCAACCTCTTCTGGTACCAGGTCGCCCTTGGTCACACATCTCCCTTGACTTTGTCACAGGTTTACCAGTCTCGAAAGGTAACACCACGGTCCTCACAGTTGTGGATCGATTTTCTAAAATGGTAAGATTCATCCCTTTGAGAAAACTACCCTCCACAAAAAGAACGGTTCAAGTGATGTGTGACCAAGTTTTCAAAGTTCACGCGTTCCCTGAGGACATTGTGTCTGACAGGGGTTCCCAGTTTGTATCACAATTCTGGAGAGCATTCTGTAAGCAGATAGGGGCCTCAGGCTAACTTAGTTAGCCTGTCCTCAGGCTACGACCCAGAGAGTAACGGCCAGACAGAGAGGTTGAATCAGGTTTTGGAGACCTGCCTGTGATGCTTGGTGGCTCAACAACTGGAGTCTTGGAGCCAACGCCTTACCTGGGTAGAGTACACCCACAACACGTTGCCCTCAGCGGCCACCAGAATCTCACCCTTCCAGGCAGTGTATGGGTATCAACCGCCCCTGTTTAAAGGAGCGGAGGAGGAGGCGGAGGAGGAGGCAGAGGTTCCGGCGGCAGGGGCTCAGGTTCGCAGGTGCCGTAAGGTTTGGGAAGCCACTAGACAAATGCTCATCAGAAGTCAACATGTTATGTAAAGAATTCGGACCGTTGAAGGAGACCAGCTCCAGAATATAGGGTGGGACAGCGGTTCCAGGGGTTAATCGTAAACTGGCTCCCAGATTTGTTGGTCCCTTCCCCATTGCTAAAGTCATCAGTCCAGTAGCGGTAAGATTGAAATTACCCAGAACCCTCAAGGTCCACCCCACATTTCACGTGTCCAAACTGAAACCATGTGCAGAGAGTCCCCTGGCGCCCTGGTAATATGACAACATGACAGTTATGTCATGTTGCCGTTCATGGTTTTATTTTGTTTAGTTCCTGTCTGTGTGCATCCTTATGTGTCTCTAACTTCACCCCTGTGTCTCGTTATCATAATCCCCAAGTGTTTCCACCTGCCCTTTTCCCTCATGTATAAAAGGTCTGTGTCTACTCCCCTGTGTCGTTGGACTGCCATGTGTATGGATTTACCTTGTTGTCTTGCCGTTCCTGTCCTGATCCAGAACCGTCTATGTAAGAAGTGTTAGTGTCTAATCTAGTGTATTGTATTTCATAGTCTTGTGTGATATTCTTGTTTTGTGTAAATTATTAGATTAATCCTCTTAGAGCATTTTGTTATTTATCTAGAATCTCATTTTTTTCCTCGTAAGAGTGATTTTGTTTTCTCTTATTGTTTATAATTTCCCCGTTGTGGGCATTTTTGCTTAATATGTATTTAATATTATTCCCGTGTTTTTCTACGGTGTTTTTTGTATCAAGAAAAATTAGATTAAGAGAACTGATAAAGTTTAAGAGTTGAATGTTCCGTGAGAACTTAAAAATAAAAACATTTATTTTGAAATTGAGTCAATCCGCATCTGAGTCTTCTGTCCCTGACTGGCACGTTACAGTAATGTGCTTTAATTTATTTTTTTTAATTTAATTTTACATTCTCTCACTCACACTCACCCCCCCCCCCCTTTCATATGATACATGCACGCGTAATTATATGTTGTACTCACTCTGACAATGAGAGCGACGATCTTGATTAATGAAGAGGATGATGAAAAGACTTGTGCAGTATGATGAAGGTGAAGATGATGAAGATTTACTATCCGTTATCCATAAGGATAAAGCATTCCATTTTAACTATTCACGGTTACGCGGTGTCACAACATGTTTCACTTCTTTATTGAAAGTTATAGAAGCTGTTTTGCGGATCTTCTTTTGTGGCCTTCCTTGTCTAATAATTTCACTTTCTTGCTCACTGTCATCTTCCTCTTCGGTTCACTAGAGGACTTAGAAGGCGCAGGACATTGAGGAGCCATTTTCATGGGCGTCACAAGCACTTACAGTATGTATGTACTATATTTCTCAGAAAGAAAATCACACGAGACTATGTAGAGAGAGTTAACGTTAGCAAGGAGGGATGCTGGGTAAAGTGTCTCTTGCCCAATCAACTTGTCAGTCCAACCAGTCAGTCAGTACTGGTTTGCATTTAAATATGATGGGTAACTAAATGCCTTCACATGTTTATACCAGGGCTCTATGTCTGGCGCCTGTCACATCCCTGTCTAGGGCTCAGACGTGAAGCAGAATGATGAGCCAAAACTCAAACAAATAAAAATACAAAGTTTTACTTTGTTAAATTCAAAGAGGTTTCACAAAAACAAAACGAAGTTGCAGATCAGGCTAAAAAAAAAAATGGAGATCGCAACTCATCCAAAGGCCTTCACGAAAACAACTAATACAAAGTCATAACCCAAAGAGGTTTATGACGGCAAAACAGAAGGTTTCCACTCAATATGGAGACCGACAAAAACATGTGTGCCTGCACAAGGAACCACAGAAGGGTGCGCCTCCAAAGAGCTTCAGAACGGAGTGTGCTCCCAGAAGAGTGTCAACAGACCCTTTATATAGCACCGCACCTTCCAATCAGGCACCAGTGGGTGGAGCCCCACAATCACACCTCAACTCCCCACAGCTGGAGAGGCAGAACTGAGGGGAAAAAAAAAGGCGACTAGAGGCACACAGACAACACCAGACATAACAGCGCCCCTACACATCTGTGGATGGAGCAGATCCTTCTTCAACATTTTGTACAGGGAGGACATGAAACGCCCATCATGCACCAGGGCTGACTGGCACAGGTCATGTGACATGGATCACTGAGGCAGAACAGGCATTCACAGACACGAAACTCTCTACAATCACCGCCCGCATTAGGAACTGTGGATGAGCACTCAGGTTATATGACATCAGTTCTTTTGAAAAAACAGTGAAAAATTACAACTATTTCTGTTATAAATTAGATCCACCGATGGTGGGTCTTCATAAATTTCTCCTTGCTGTCGCAGCAGCACAAAAGGCCCAAATAGCCTCGCGTGGTATTGTGGGCTACGCTGACCTGACTCTTCGGGTCCCACATATCGTTTTCGCTCATCCTTCTCCAATAGGAAACATCTCATGTGTCAGAAACACATTGTCTTCGTTATCACAGGTGTTCGCTAGACGTGACTGAACTACCTCTTGTGTCCACACCTGACCCCTCTGACTCTCCACTGGTTGACACTGACCTCATTCTGTATGTGGCTAGACCCACATCATGTGACCATTCTGGTACATTCTAGTACACATCACCCACTTTCTGTTTCAGATGTTGCAGTACTGTGTTCTGGACCTCTCTCATGCCGACTATCAGCACAGGCAGCAGAGCTCATAGGCCTAACTGAGGCTTGTAAATTTATTACTGGAAAATCTGCTACTATATGCAGTGATTGGAGGTATGCGTTGGGTATTCTATATACTTTGAAAGTACAGGAACTTCCTTAAAACTGATGCAGCACTGGAACTCAATCACGCCTCAGTGCTTGGTGGGATATTCCATACTTTCAAGTGACAATGGAACACATCTCACTAACGTGGAGATAAGTCAACTCAGTAAATTGTTTAGGGTGTTGACCTTGTGATTAAAGGGGAAAAAAACCCACTGTATTCATCATCACGCAATAGAAAGTAGGACTAAATATATCTAAAAGTTGTGTTAACACAAGTCTCTGAACTCTGCTAATTGCACTGATGTAGGAAGAGATGGAGAAAGAACCTGAATTAACCTGTGTTTTTCTTTCGTAATCCTTTTTGTAATATCACCACATGTTTGGATCAGGACCACAGACCTGACCTATCCTGTATCCTCTGTGAGATAACAGGTGAAAGTTCATGCTGATGCTGCTATTGAGTCCAAGCTTCTAAGTTTTCACATGGGTGACCATGTGTCAAAAAGGGGGGTATGGGTTAAATGTTTCCCACAGGCGGTATTATCGCAATGGTTCACAAAAGGGTTCACTACTGTGACAGATAATAATAATAATAATAATAATAATAATAATAATAATAATAATAATAATAATAATAATAATAATAATAATAATAATACCTCAAACTTATATAGTGCTTTTTTGGACACTCAAAGACACTTAACATAACAGATAGACAAGACGACAAAAAAAAAAAAACACAAATAGATAAATACATAAATAAATAAATATGCTTTGTGCTAATCATAACATTGCAGGTCATGACACCCGCTGCCTTTTGACCATGTGATGATGGACTTCATTGAGCTCGAACCAGCAGAAGGGAAGAAATACTGTTTGGTGATGGTTGACATGTTTTTCTAAATGTGTTGAATGTTTTCCTGCAAAACATGCTACCAGTCCTGTTGTTGCAAAAGCACTACTAACTGAGATACTTCCACAATGGGGTGTGCCAAAGAAAATTTAATCAGATAACGGTACTCATTTTGTGAACACAGCATTGAAAGAACTCAGCCAGGTGATGAGCTTAGTTTTAAGAACCCACTGTGCAATATCACCTGCAGTCAGGTGGTGCAGTAGAACAGGAAAATAGGACATTGAAATCCAAATTGTCCAAGTGCTGTGAGGAAACAGGTCTAAATTGGGTAAAAGCACTTGCACTCGTCCTCATGCAAATGAGGATGAGGAAAAGGGTAAGGGTCAACTTGAGCCAGTTTGAGATTTTGTTTGGCCATCCCCCGAATACGGTATTGAGGCCACCAGGATCCCCTGAGACGTCCACGACCGTGTGTGAACATAACAGTTTGTCTTGTTGCAAAGAAATGTCCTCGCGTCTCTTGTCTCCTTGCGGTTAAAGCGGTGTTGCCCATTCCAGCTGTGGGACCACTGAATGACATCAAATCAAGGCAGTGGGTCCTGGTGCGCGAGACCAGGCCAAAGCATTGGCGAACAAAGCGGTGGCAGGGGCCATTCCAGATCCACCTGGTGACTCATACTGCAGTGAAGGTCGCTGAAAGGACCACATGGATCCATATCACCCACTGCAGGTGGTTCCAGGGAGACCCTCCAGAACCATCATCATGCCCCCCATTGTCCCGGCAATAGGAGGCTGGGTATATCACCTTGGGGTCACCATCTTGACCTCCCTCCCTCCCACCCTCTTGACCTGCACCCTGGGATGCCTTTACCCAGGAGAAGCACCAACTATTCCAACCCAAGCTACGTCCCACCCTGCCAGACGACTGCAAGGGCATACAGCAAAGCGGTTGCCATATCACACTTAATGTTTCCTGTGGTGAGGGTCCATGTTGTAATCGGACTGACCCCTACAGGCAGTCCGACAAGTGGATTCACTACACCGGTCCTAACATGGTTAAAATTAACATTACAGCTCTGCTACAACAGTCTTCACCACTAGTTTACTATAATGGTATGGTCATTAATGAATCCACAGCATTGATTCCATCTAACCTAGGTTACCCCTCACCCACTAATAAGGTCTGGACATGTGATAAGTATTATTACCTCTACCTGCCCAGTTATTGATCAGGGACCTGACACTTATCTGTTGCCTTCTGTGCTTATGTTAAACATGACACATGACTGCTCAACAGTACATCGTGTGAGGCAGAGTAGAATTTCCCCTGTACGCAAAGCAGCTGTTGGTTCATCTATGCGTTAGTTACACTTTCTTAGTGCTGCACATACATTCCAGACTCCACACAGAACATGACTGACATACATGATGCTATAGATAAACTGCATACACACCCACAAGATGAAAATTTGGCTGACCACACTAAATGGGACTTTTGGGCATGGCTGACTTCAGGTGGAGAGATTGGATTTGAAGGGTGTTCATTCTTCTGGCTGCATTTTTTTTGTTACTGTTATTATTTTCATGCTGTATTATTCCCCTTGGAAAAAGCATGATTGAAAGACTTGTCGGTGAATTCCAATTCCTCCAACAGGAGCGTGTGGACCTACACGAGCAAGCCCGGGATCGTTCTCCGGGTGACCTGGGCTTCTACAGTGATGATTCGGAAGACTTTGGCTCATGGGATGATGATTATTTGGAGGGTACAGTGGTTTTATATTTTTTATATAAATGTTTACCTTTTTTCCTTGTTTTATTGAATCAGTATTTGATTAATCAGAAGTGGGGCGTGTCGGATTACTTATGAATTATGTATTATGGGTATGATTATATCTTCTACCGTAGTAGTTTTGAAGGAGTTTTGCTGTGTGTTTTCATCCTCTGCGGACCTCTCTCCTTTTCTGGTTTCTCATGGGAATCGCAGGCCTTTCTCATAACAATTCAACATTGTTATGACTGACCGTCCTGAGATCCCAAGGAGTAAAGAGGGGAGGGGGTGATGTGTGGGAATCGTGATTAACCTCTGTGTTAGAAGAAAAGAGTTAGTCTTTACCTGGTCAATGCTGTTGAACTGTCTAAACACTCTGTGGTGTGTGTGCGGAGAGAGGGGCGCGGTGGTATGTGTGTGTGTGGAATGTGCGTTCATCCCTCACAGGTGTCTGAGACAATGGCACGCTCCTGCATCCACTGGAGTCATCGGCGGGGCGCTTTTAAGGACGCTGGAGACGGGCTTCGGTGTCAGTGGATTGTTCGACTTACTTGGGGTAACTCGTGTCGGATGCTGTGCACAGATCAAGAAGCCCGCGCTGTGACGGTGACACGCACAGACTTCTACTTACCTTGTGTTTTGCTTTTCTTTTTCCAGTGCCTCCACCTGTGCTGTACTCCGGCCACCCACCTGCCTTCTCCGCCTGGAGTATCCCCTCTCACTTTTCGTTGTTTTTGTTCCATCCAGCTTGGAATAAATCCTTTTTTAACTTTTATTCCTCCTGCATCTGGATCCTCTCTCTCCGCCGTACATAGCAGAATCCACTGACCAGCCATGGAGCCAGTGGGAGGAAGTTCGGATGAGGAAAGGGATCCCGTTCGCCATGCATTAACACATCAAGGACAACTTCTGGGACAGCATGAGGAGTTGCTGAGG
This sequence comes from Gymnapogon annona, assembly GCA_029814585.1. Lineage (NCBI taxonomy): Eukaryota > Metazoa > Chordata > Actinopteri > Kurtiformes > Apogonidae > Gymnapogon > Gymnapogon annona. The sequence continues at coordinate 5,717 of JAPTHA010180666.1, read as the reverse complement.
CAGATGACGAAGGCGCTCAGAACCTCAGCATCTAGGTTGCCGAGCTGAGTAGCACGGGCGCGGTGGCGCCGGTCCTCGCTCCTGTGTCTGCAGCGGCCGCTCCGGTTGTGAGTACCTCCGCCACGAACGAGACCGAGTCTTGTCCAGAGAACCGTTCGTTCCCACCCTGGAACCCTGCGCAGGTGAAGTAGGTGCTGCACGCGGGTGTATTCTTAGGTGTAAATTGGTATTTGAACAACCGTTGTCGTACCCGTCTGATCGGTCACAGGTGGCGTACTCTGTTAATTTACTGAGGGGACTATGGCTAAGTCGGCGACGGCACTCTGGGAGCAGGGGTCACCGGTGTTGGATACAATGCAGGGTTTTCAGGGGAACTTAGGTGGGTATTTGACCAGTCTGTGGTTGGGCAAGAACACTCTAAGTGGTTACTCTCTCTGTCACAGGGTGCAGCGTCCATGGCAGACTTTTCAGTGGATTTCCGGATAGCGGGTTCGGAAAGTGGCTGGGGAGACCGGGAGCTTAGAGGGGTGTTCTTGCAGAGTCTGTCGGTGGAACTTAAGGACGAGTTGGCTACGCGGGATGAGCCCGCCTCGTTAGAGGCTTTGATATCCCTCGCTATATGCATCAATAACCGGCTCCTTAGCAACGGCAGGAACGCGACAGGCGCGCAGGTTGGGGCACACGGTCACGCGGTTTGGGTGCAGGGACTGGTGCTTTTGACTCTGCCACTTGCTCGGCGCCGGTACCTAGTGTATCTCCTTAGTCAGAGGAGCCGGAGGTTCCCATGCAATTGGGTCGAGCGCAGACTGAACCGAGGGATAGCGCTGTCGTTGACACGATTAACATCGATAAAGACACCGTTCCTGTGGTCGCCGAAGGCCGAGAGGGCGTTCTGTAGGCTTAAGGATCTGTTTACATCTGCTCCTGTACTGAAACACCCTGAATCGGTATCAACAGTTTGTGGTGGAGGTGGACACCTCGGACACAGGGGTGGGGGCGGTGTTGTCACAGCGGGACCCCGGGACACAGATATTTCACCCCTGTGCCTTCTTCTCACACAGGTTCTCAGCCGCAGAGAGGAATTACGATGTGGGGAATCGGGAGCTACAGGCGGTGGTGTGAGCGCTGGAGGAGTGGAGGCACTGGTTGGAGGGGGCACAGACACCATTTATCATTTGGACTGACCATAAGAACCTGGCCTACCTCCGGTCTGCACGCCGACTGAACTCTAGACAGGCCAGGTGGTCACTGTTTTTGAGTCGGTTTCATTTTACAATGTCTTGCTTTCCAGGGTCCCGGAATGTCAAGCCGGATGCGTTGTCCCGGATCCACTCTCCCGCCACTGACGAGGGTGTCGCAGACTTCAACCTCCCACCAGCGTGCGTCGTCGCAGCTGCCATGTGGGACATCGATTGGGTGATCCAGGAGGCTGAGTTCGCAGAACCAGACCCGGGGACAGGCCCAAGGGGGCGCAGGTTTGTGCCAGGAGCTGTCCGGTCCCAGGTGTTACAGAGAGGACACTCATCCAGGCTCACCTGTCACCCCGGGTTCCAGCGAACACTACGGTTTTACTACGGCTGGGGACACGCGCCGCTTTGTCGGCGCCTGTTCCGTCTGCGCCCGAGGGAAGACGTCTCACACGGCACCGGCTGGACTGTTGCGTTCATTGCCGATTCCGAGCCGTCCTTGGTCCCACGTGGCATTGGATTTTGTTACGGTTCTCCCTCCCTCCGAGGGTCATACCGTTATCCTCACCATCGTGGACCTGTTCTCAAAGTTCGCCCATTATGTACCCTTATCAAAGCTGCCGTCCGCAGCTGAGACGTCTGGTCTGATGGTAAGACACGTTTTCAGACTACATGGTCTACTGGTGGACCTCGTCTCAGACTGCGGACCCCAGTTTGTTTCCCGGGAGTGAAGGGCTTTCTGTTCGGCAATGGGTGCGACGGTCAGTCTGTTGTTTGGGTATCACCCTCAGGCGAATGGTCAGACGGAGCGCACCAATCAGACCTTGGAGGCGACATTGCGGTGCATAGCGGAACAACATCCCACATCCTGGAGCAGCCACCTCGACTGGATTGAGTACGCCCACAACTCCGCAGTCAGCTCCACGATGGAATGTCCCCCTTTCAGTGTTTGTATGCATACCAGCCACCATTGTTCCCTGAGCAGGAGGAGGTCGTGGTGGTTCGGTGGTGGTTCGGTGGTGCGCGAACACCTACGGAGGGTCCGCCGAGTCTGGAGATTGGCCAGGACGGCGCTGCAACGCTCCGAAGCGCAGAATAAACGTTGGGCTGATGCACATTGCTCCCCAGCGCCCAAATATCGGCCAGGTCAGCAAGTGTGGCTCTCCACTCTGGACCTTCCCCTGGCGGTGGACTCCCTCAAGCTGGCTTCGCGCTATGTGGGTCCTTTCCCGGTGGAGCGGATTATAAACGCGATTATTAGCATGGTAAGATTGAAGCTACCAGAGTCCATGAAGGTGCACCCTGTTTTCCATGTCTCCCTCCTGAAGCCGGTTGACATCGGAATTGAGTGTGCCGACGGTGGAGCCTTCCCCCCCCGGTTGATAGATGACCATCCCGCCTATACGCTGTCCCGCATCTTGGACGTTTGGCGGTGGGGGCGGGGGTGGCAATTTCTCGTCAACTCGGAGGGAGATGGTCTGGAGGAGAGATCATGGATTTCAAGGGGGCTGATTTTGGATCCGGAGCTTATCAAAGACTTTTTTAGGGCACATCCTGATACATGTGTGGGAAAGCCAGGAGGCATCCGTTGAGGGGGGTACTGTGGTGTGTGTGTGGAGAGAGGGGCGTGGTGATATGTGTGTATGTGTGGTATGTGCGTTCATCCCTCCCAGGTGTCTGAGACGATGGCACGCACCTGCATCAACTGGAGTCATTGGCGGGGCGCATTTAAGGGCGCTGGAGACGGGCTTCGGTGTCAGTGGATTGTTCGACCTACTCGGAGTAGCTCATGTCAGATGCTGTGCACAGATCAATAAGCCCAGCGCTACGACGGTGACGCGCACAGACTTCTACTTACCTTGTGTTTTGCTTTTCTTTTTCCAGTGCCTCTGCCTGTCCTGTACTCCGGCCACTCACCTGCCTTGTCCGCCTGGAGTATCCCCTCGCACTTTTCGTTGTTTTTGTTCCATCCAGCTTGGAATAAATCCTTTTAAACTTTTATTCCTCCTGTGCCTGGATCCTCTCTCTCCGCCGTACATAACACACTAGTCTTTATTACTGTACAGCAATAAACGTATGTATTATTTTGAAAGGAGTCTCACTCATGTTTCCATCTACAAAAATTCCACAACAGAGCCAACCACAAAGAGTGAGAAAGTATGTACATTGCCATGCGTCTTAAATCAACATATAACAAATAATTATGTATTGTTACGTATTCAATAGTGTAACAGAGGAAAAATATTTCCAGTATAAAAAATGCAGTACACCCACTATAATAATGGAATCAAGAATAAAATAATAAAAGGATTTATGTTAAGGTGAGATACATTTGTATACAAAATTGATAAACGTAGATTACGTGGATCGTACCATACATGTGTACTATTAGTATACTAATAGTAGTATACATACTATATTGTAACGGACTGTACAGTGTTATGTTCTATTCAAAGTTAAGGACATATTTATTCAACTTTAATGCATGTAATTTCAACAAAGGACTTTGACTACAAAATGAAGCCAATACAGAAGTATCTCAAACTGTAATACTGCTGACGACCACCAGGTGCCCAGGCTCCTATAGATTTTTACTGAACTTCACTCCAGTGTTTTTCCAGGAGTCATTCCATGCTTGTTCATTATCGTTATCATAAGTCATTATCCATCTTTTTTTTTCTTGCATAAATAATGAAGTCAAAAGCTTCAATGTCTGCTGTAAAGATAAAAACTTGCAGCTGGACTTTCAGAGCAGCTGTCATTGGCCTGGATGTTTCAGGGGGCTCCTGCAGTGCATTCATGGCACTATTACAGGCTCAGTTGCTGCTTGTTTTTTATTATTATTAGCACAAGATTCTAAATCGACATCGTATGAAACAAAAAACTGAGTTTGACATACCTGATCTAGATAATTCCAAGGTACAGTTTGATTGTTGAGCTGTTATATTCTTTGAGTGTCAATCATTCCATTTAATTTACCTAATATTTACTCAATGCCAGTATTAGAGCCATGTTATAGTGGATCATTTCTACGCCCTATATGTAATGTTTCTATCTCTAGTGACTTGAAATTACAACTTTGAAAAATTGAGGTTTTTCAGAATGTCAACTGCTGCAAAAGAATTATTGCATGATTTTTTTTAATTAAAAAAAGAACGAGTACAGTAGGCTTCCAAATCGCAATGTTGGACATCACTGCGACCACATCCATTGTTTTTATACCATCTGCGGTGTCATTCAGAGTGACTGGGAAACAACATGGATGGGAATTCAAACGGCAAAGCCCGCTGTTTCCCTGCAGGCTCCTCCACCGGCAGACGCTACAGTCAGATCAACAAAAAGCTGCTGCTGATGTTGAGAGACGACTGATGATTCGTACAGATGGAATCACAGAGACGATGCAGATTGCAGGATCAGCATGGCAAGATGTATTTTCACCATTCCTCTCATCTTGACTGCTAATGCTACCCTTAGTCTGTACTTTCAGGTGTGTGTCAACACCACTTAGCATCCACCAGCAAAGACATTAGCTAGGAGCGCTCAAACATCCAAGCTAAGCAGAATGTGGAGCAGGGAATAAGAGGATGAGCCAGAGGATGGATCACAGGCCTGTGTGCTTCTCTCTGGCTGTTTACAGAGCCTCTCAACCATTACCGTGGAGAGTATGAGTCACCATGAGCAGGCAGAATTCACTGTGGGAATAATGCTACATTATGTATTTGTCTGTTAAATCAGTGTGGGTGTTTTCTGCTGATGACTTGCAAGAATATGCAAAGAGGAAAAGGCTGCTGGTCTGTATTGATTTTTCTGAAGCAGAATCTTAATAAACATAAAAAAGTAAACTAAAAAAGCCATTATGAAAAACGATCATCGGTAAGAGTTGTTTGGCTCACCATGGTTATTTACAGCCATGGGCTGTAAATAACTTATGCGACCACTAGAGGACTCCCTCTAGTGGTCGAGTGAGTCACATAGTTGGTTTCCCATTGGTGAGGAAAACTAGCACCAGAGGGGAACCATTAAGAAAGAAAGAAGAAGGTGATAAGGTGAAAAATTGTAGAAGCTCAGTTGTTGTTTTCACCACTAGACACATCTCTATATGACATGAATGGAGTTTGATGCTGACATGACTGTTAGCATAAGGATGTATGAGCTTAAGCTGGAAGAAATCTTGATGAAACTATAATAAAGATATGTGTATACAATGAGCTTTACCCGTTAGTTCAGGGGTGTCAAACATGCAGCCCGGGGGCCAAATGCCACCCACTAAAGGTTCAAATCTGGCCCACGGGATGAATTTGTGAAATCCAAAAATTAAACCCTATACTTTCCAAAAGTATAGTTCAAGTTCCACATACAGACTGAAAAATTATCATAATAATTTACTCATTGCTAATTTATTTTCCTCTCTGTAAATGTTAATATTTTCATGTAATGTTCCTGCATTTACCCACCAAAAAGTCCCCCCCCCCAAGGAAAACACCAGCTAAATTATGTTAACACTCTTCAAGACTGGTGTGCAGATTCGTC
>JAPTHA010180607.1:0-13302 GCA_029814585.1 Gymnapogon annona | reverse complement strand
TATACACACACACACACACACACACCGGTGAGTATATATGCCGGTGTATATTTATACATATATATACGCCGGTGTCTTTGTATATATACACCGGCCGTGTCGCCTCCTCCAGGTAGATGCACAGAGACCGCTGCACACAGCGGCCTGATCTTGGCCAGATGTAACGTGTCTGTGGGATCCTGCGATCCGGGATCTTCCTGGATCACTCCTACCGCTCTGAACATATTGATCCAGTGTCTACTGCTGAAATGGACTCCCTTTTCTCGTAATCTCCCTTCACTCGCCACAACTTGCTACTACATAAACTCTGAAATTTCCCCTCGTGGGATTAATAAAAGTATATTCATTCATATACCCTCTGTATGAGCGCTTCCTTCTTCACCTCTGATCGGCAGACCTAAATACAAAAGGGATCAGTGCTGCCCCCTACATGTTGGGAGTACAAATTACAGCTTAAAAGTTGTCCCAGGTCGTATCCTAGCAACCCCCGCTGTAAAATGTCCTTGACGTTTATATACGTCACTGCATACTACACATGGGTAAGCAATGACATACGTCTCAACGCATACAAAGAGGCAAGTATGTATGTGTTAATTACTTTTTCACTTTAATTTTTGAAAAAGTTGAAATGACAGGTCATGCAAATCCTGAAAATGTTTTTTTTTTTTTTTATACGCTGCATCCATGTTGGACTATTTTATTTTATTTTATTTTTGTCTGGGCAGTGTGCCTTGGGAATACTTCACAGATTTTGTTGTCATGGTCAGCCCAGGCTGTGGCTGAGCCACACCCTCCCCCTCAGGGGACTGGTGATCATCCCTGATCTGGAACACCTGGCCATGCTGCTCAGCTGTGGCTGATTGCTCCGCTTTTGAAGAAGCAGATTGCACAGCAAGCAGCAGGGCCTCATAATCATCTTCACACTCCCTCAGCCTGCAATAACCTGGACATTTTTTCCCATGGACTCTGATTCTGGACTCTGTTTTCCTCTTGTGTCAAGTATCTGGTTTGTGTCTAATTTCCTGTTTGGCCTAGATGTTTTGCAGTTGGTTTGTCTGGATCATTGTGTTGAGTGTCTGTGCTTTGTTTTTGTGATTGTTCAGTCTGGTGTAGTTTGTGTGTGGGTTTGGTTAATAAATGTTCTACGTTCTTCGCTTCTCCCTTTTTTTCAAATCTTGACATTTGTCAAAATAACAAGGATTGACGTATTTTCATTTGTCTATTTAGCAGGGTCTATTAAATTTGTGTGTGTTTGCTTTCACACAGGGTGTGTGTGATGCGTCTGCGCAGTAGTACTGTAGTACTTCCAGTACAATAGCAATAGTGCTTGCCGTCAATGCATGTTGCATATTGCTTGTTGCTTCTGCTTGCTACTTTCTGTTTTCAGCTACAGCCCCAGCTAGCCTTCCTCACGGGGTGAAAAGAGGAGCCAAGTGTGTAAGTCTCCTTCTGCCAGTATACAACCTCTCCACCGCCAAGACTCCTGCAGTGCCTCCTTGTGGCCAACCACTGTCCCACTGATGGGTTAAATAGTACCCCTACTGCCTTGTGGGCTACCCCTGAAATGGGAAAGGCTAAGGGAGAAAACCCCAACAGAAAGCTCAGTCTGGATTCCGACAGGCAGTCCAATGCGATGAAGCATTGTTCTGATAACTCCTGCTGTCAAATGTATTGGTTCACCATTCCTTTGGACTATATCAGGGAGGCCGAGAAGGGAGCCTTACTGCCTGGGCAACACAGGGCTTCCATTTCTTTCCAAGGCTTCTTGTGCCCTGGAGAGGAAGCTCCAGCTCCACTGTGCAGTGGTGGCACAACACAGGAGGACAACAGTTACCGGTTATAAGCCCTTTCTTAATTGGTGTAGAGATGGGTGCCAGGGGCTATCTCCGATGGTTTGACAGATTTTTTTTTTTTTTTTATCTTATTGAACACCTACCGCCTGCCCCCAGCCAATAAGTTGCTGTCCCGCCACAGCCTGCCTGCTTCATTGGGTGCATGAAGCTTACGGATTTATCCTAACAAGTTGGCTGTAAATTTGTGCACCAATCAAAGAAAATAAAAGAAATTTATAGCATTACGCTTGGGATGTTGGAACGTCCGGACAATGACACCCGGGCTTACAGAGAACCTACAAGACATCAGTGATGTCCGTAAACTGAATGAGAATGAGCAGCGTCTCCTCGAGTTCTGTACATATCACAACCTGTACATTTACAAACGCATACTTCCAGTCCAAACCCATTCACAAAGCCTCATGGAGACATCCACGTTCTGATCACTGGCATCAGCTAGATCTGATCATAACACGTGTCAAGGATCTCAGATGCATCCTTCAAACCTGCAGTCTACACAGTGCAGTCTGCAACACAGACCATTCCCTTGTGTACTGTAGAGTCAAAGTACAGGCAAAAAAAAAAAACTACACAAAGCCAATCCAAAGGGAGCCCCCGTATTGACAGTAGCAAAACATCTGACCCAATTAGAGCTGCATCCTTCCTCTTCGCCTTAGAGGATTCCCTCCCCCACCTACCCCCAATCCTGCTCCACTTAGCAGTATTGGGATGGTTTGTGGGACATTCACAACACAGCTTTGTCAACTTTCGGTAGAAAACTAGGAAAGTTGAATGACTGGTCCGAAGCCAATTCAACAGAACTGTCTCCAATCTTGGAAGAAAAACCTACTTCCCTCCTTAACTACAAACTTACCCCTAACCATAACACCCTACAGGTCCTTAAATCTTCAAGGAGAAAGCTTCAACAAGCCTCTCGATGCTGTGCCAACAGCTACTGGCTTCAGCTTTGCAGCAGCATCAAAATCAGCTGCTGATTCGGGAAACATCAGACTCATGTATGAGTGTATTAAAAAGACACTTGGACCTCATCCTTGGATCGCCTCACACAACCACCCCGCTGTAGTCAACCACAGGAGAAACCATCGTTGATCGCTCCAAACAGCTAGACCGCTGGGTGGAACACTACTCAGAGCTGTACGCCATGGACAATTATGTCTCTGATGCAGCACTCTACCCATAATGGAAGTGCTCGATGCGGAACCAACAACCAAAGAACTAAGCAAAGCCATCAACAGCTTGACCTGTGGTTAAGCAGGCAGCAATGGGATAACAGCTGAAGTCCTTAAATGTGGGAAGCCTGCTCTTTTGCACAAACTCTGCAGGCTCCTCTGCCTGTGTTGGAGGGAAGGCATCATCCCACAGGATATGAGAGATGCAAATATCATCACCTTGTACAAGAACAAGGGAGACAGGAGTGATAGTAACAACTACCGTGGCATCTCTCTACTCAGCACCACTGGTAAGCTCTTTGCTAGAGTTGTATTGAATAGACTCCAGGTCCTCGCAGAGAAGTTCTATCCAAAGTCACAGGCAGAGTTCCGGGCCGGAAGATCTAGCCTGGACATGATCTTCTCCCTGAGACAGCTGCAGGAAAAGTGCAGTGAGCAGAGAAAACCTCTCTATATGCCTTCATTGACCTTACGAAGGCTTTCAATCTTGTAATTAGGAACAGCCTCTTCCAAACTAGTTCAAAGGATAGGGTGCCCTCCAAAACTCCTCAGCATCCTCCAGTCCTTCCACACTGACAAGGCACTGTTCAGTTTGATGGGTCCACCACAGTCCCTTTCAACATCTGCTGCGGTGTAAAGCAAGGATGCGTGTTGGCACCCACCCTGTACCCCATAGTACATCCTTTATGCAGAGCTAACATCTGGCAAAATGGCAATTGGTCATTCTCTGCTTCACCTTCAAGGATGTCTGCAAGCAAGACCTCAAAACATTTAACATCAACCCAACCACCTGGGAAGATATTGCTCAAGACCACCACCAATGGCAGCAACTACTCCACAACAGACTGCAGACCTATGAAACCACCTGGGCTCAACAAAGAGAAACCCAAAGGATGAAGAAACAGCAAGTTACCACCATGCTCTCAACATTACCGGTCTCGGCCTACACATGCGACATCTGTGGCCGCGTATTGGACTTCTCAGCCACAGAAGATGCTGTACCAAAACCAAACTCCCAAGCACAAGAAATCTATGGTTTTCCGAGACTGCTATGCCGATGGATCAAATTTCCTTTTTTTTTTTGGTTGTTAAAAATAGGTTGTGTAATGTTATGCCATCCTCCAGTTCGACCCCAGAGCCGCTGGCTGGAGACGTCCGCGAGGCAGACCTCGCACCCGATGGCTCGCCATCATCCCTGATGGCCTCAGGCAGCACGGAGTTACCGTGGAGGACGCAGAGCTGCTGGCACAGGACCGCCAGCGCTGGAGGGGGCTTGTCCATCTGGTCGGCTCAACGAAACGGGATGGGACGCCCCCCCCCCACTGCATGAGCAATGATGATGATGATGAATGTTATATCCCTGACTTACGTTTGTATGTGTTGTTGATTACTTTTGCCCTTTAATTTTTTTGAAAGTTGAAGTGACAGGTCATGCAAATCCTGAAAATGTGTTATTTTTCTTTATATGCTGCATCCATTTGCATCCTTCCAGTAAGAGTTGCTGCATATTAGACATTAAAGACCTCAAAAGATGGATATTGTATTTATTTTACAACATTGTTGGTGTTGAGAGCTACTACGGATCTCCTTCAACCATTGGTGATCGGTACCCATTTTATTTTCGTGATTTTGTTTTCGGTCTGTTTGCAGACTTGTTGACTATTGTCAAAACAAAATTTAGGAAATGATAATGCATTTTGCCCTTTTTTCTTTTGATGTAATTACATTGTGGTTATATTGGCATAAAGGATAAAACCTAAATTAATTCAACAAGACCAAAACAAATAAATCAGATTAAACCCATATTAGTTCAAAGACAGCAAAGTTGAATCTTGGTCATTTGAAATGTTTCACTATTATAGACTAAATATTAATCAATGTGACTGGACTAACTAAATGCAAAGATTCAATGAAAGACAAATAAATTGAATCAACATGTTCATATTATGCAGCACCAATAAGTGCATTTGCTGTTTAAACAACACAGTCAAGGTTAACTGACTTGGTTTGTTTTGATGGAATATAGGTGGCATGATAAAATCTAGTTTATCCAAGACATCTATTTCTGGATCAGATCAGATTCATTTTATTGTCATTGCACAGACCAATGGTCTGGCAACGAAATGTCATAAGGCAGCAGCACAGAGTAGAAAAAAAAAAGGGCAGAGCAAACAAAATTGAAATTCTTGCACAACATAAACAATATATACAGTAAACATTATTGAAGTCCCGGAGTTGATGATGATAACAAGGGCAGTGATGCGTTGTTCGGAGCTGAGACGTAGTAACTGTCATAGCAGGCTACCGTTAGCATAGTGCATTAGCTGCTAACCGTTATCCTAGCTGCAACATATCATAACTGCAACTCACTCACACGCACCTCCAGTCCTCCCCCCTTCTCCACCTCATTCTTCTGTCAGCTTTCACCCGCAGAAAACCAACCAAAAATCGAAACAGTCCCGTTGAGTCCTGATCCAGGAGTCGTTCACAGCCGGGCCGCATAGCTTAGCACCTACACGGCAGCTCGTTAGCCATTCGGTCCCATCATGGTTGTAGAATGGTGGGTAGAATAACCGGATCAGGTGGTGATACTGGTACCTAATATGCAGTGGTGGACCATCAAGGCTTTCTCTGCTGGCCTAAACATAATCAGGAATATTTTTTTAACATATTTTTTTTCCACAAATATGTATTAAATTATTACCCATGGTCTATACTCTTCATTTCATAGCTTTCCTAAGTTGCTTAGTCAGCTTCCAGCCCCAGGTGGAGATTTGGAGAGCGGGGTATATGTTAGAATTTTTATCCGATGATTATTCATTATCATGTGTTGCCAGGGTCGACAATCTGCCTCCAGGCCTTCAGAAGCGACAAGTGGTGGCACATGGTACCTTTAAAGTGAATGAGAACCTGTGGCGTTAACTCAGCAGCGTCAAGTTTGGCCTCACTGGTGCAATCTAGCGGACCTATTGTAGCGTCAGTGCATGCATGTCTTTTGATTGTCTTTGAACAGACCTGAGCCGACACGTTAATGCCATAAACAGGAAGTAAGGAAATGGATCATTTGTGCAGCATGACAATGTGTTTTAGCTTTTTCAACCCACAATGTCTGAAGGAGGCAAATATATCATTTGGTCGCAGATTTAGTTACAACACCATTCTCAACAAAAAACTTTCCAAGAAAAGCACTGTAAAGACAGACTGGCCGACCCCCACCATATAGTTGATAACTATAAACGTACAACTGGATGGTAGACTCCCAAAAGTAAGTTAATAATACTGTTAAAAAATATTTTTAATGAAATATTTCTGACAAGCACGGACCTCGGGCGTTCGGTCACACCTTGCACGGTAAATCATGCCACCGCGGTCAGACCTGGGTCCATCCCTGGGTACACACGGACCCATGGGTCTGTGCCTGTCCATGCCTGGGTCCGTGATCGGTGCGCTTCCGCAATCCATGCACTGTGATAGGTGCATGCCATCGGTGCACGCACGGGATCAGTGCACATCATTGGTGCACGCGTTCGCTGCATCGACGTTGTGGACCGACCAGGCGGACCCAGGTGCCGGTCGTTTCTGGGTCAGACCGTCGCACCGTGCGACACCTGGGTCGGTCACTGTGTCTGATCGATGTCATTGCCTTTTGTTTCTCTGTTATTAGTGTACACTGTAAAAAGCCTTTCAGTGGTATTGTCCATATGACTCTATTTTTTAAAGTATATTTATTCCATGAAATTAATTAATTTATTTTTTTGTTTTTTTTAAGCTACCCATAATTAAAAATTGTGAATATTCTCATAACTTAATATTTTCTATCATAAAATTGATTTTGTTGGACTTCCCCATAAATTGATTTTACAAAACTCAGTTTTACTGACTATATCAAACGTAAAACGTGAGGACACGCCCCTTCGGCAACGGAAGAACAAGCCTGGACACATTTTACTGTCGCCATTTCCAGCTGCAGCAAAAAATCAACGCGCAGGAATAACATTTTACAAAACTCATGTAAGTAACTCTTTATGTTGTTTAAAGTTAGACTTTCCCCCCAAATTACCACGTAGTTTCGCCAGAAGTTTCCTCCTGTAGGAAACTACTGGGTGTAGTTTCCTAGAGTAGTTTGCGAAATTCGTACCCGCCATGTTATTTGCGCCTCGTCGTAAATAGCGTTAATCGAGTGATACTTTTCGTGCTTATTGTAATTTTAAAAAACGTACGCGTATTATCTGACATTTTAATTAAGTAAACTGGTAATTTATCTCAGTATTTCTCCTACAATTCGTAGGCTTGGCGGGAAGGTCGGTTAAGTCGCCTCCCTCCAAGGGAAAAAAAAAAGACACAATGATTATATCGTATTTATTCGTTTTTCTTTCATCTCTCTAACGTGTGCTGGCGTTTCATTTCTGTGAAAGTCTGGTCCATGTTCCGCGCTTAATTTGTCTGTAACGACATGTTGCAGACACTGCTTGATGGTAATGACTCCTACTTCCTTTGCACCTGAGCCCCGTTTCCCAACGTATAGATTTAAATGATAGACAAACGTTTTTTCAATTTGTCCGGCATTAATGAAGACTCTAACTGTTAACTACTAAGTAACTGCTGAAGTCAACATATCTTTCGTCCGTGTAAAAAGTACAAAAGTGCTTGTTTTGCCATGGACAGGTAGAGATTATTATCTCTACAAGGGAGGGGCGGTACAAAGACTTACTCATCAAGAAAGCACAAAAGCAAATAAAACATCTTTCAGGGAGTATGGATTTGAATATACTGATATTACCACGTCAAAAAAAAGTGTGAACACAATGTACTATTTTCATAATGCATGATCCAATTTCATAATTGAATTGCTATATATATTTGGTTATACAAGTTTCTTTTTTTTACACTTGTTATTTGCATTAACCTCTTTCTGATATCATTAATTAACTACCTGTTTTCTTTCACTTATGTTTCTTCTTCAGAAGACCATCAGATCAAGCCTACTCTGTGAAGAAATTGGACTAACCCAATGAAACTTCATGTCTCATTCAGGTAAACGTGAGATAAGTTCCCAAGTGGGTCAGAATAACAAAGATTTTTACTAAACATGCTTTTATGTCAAACTATCTATCATTTCCTGAGTAATTAAAGTGATAGCTTGGTTTATTTGAAGTAGGGATGTGTAACCTGTTTGTGCATTGTCACCCATTGCCTGCAGTAGTTAAGGGGTGGCATCCTTTCAATGGGACACAGCAGAATTACATTTTACCCACCTAATAAAGGCTCACCTGAAGAATTCACAACTCTTTATACTATTTTAAAAATATTTTCATTACTTCATCCTGCCACCAGTCTGCTGTTTCATTTGGAGTTATATTTTCGCAGCTGTAGTTCATGTATTACAGACTTGGTTGAGAAATTGCAATTCCAGATGAAAAGACAAACTAGTGGCAAAATAAAGTGGTGAAAATACTGTACACAGAGCATGCATTTAAGCTGACATTTATCATTTATTTTAATTTTTTATTTTACAGGTGAGCCTTTTTTCAAGTGGCTAAAATATTTTTCCCATGTTGCCACCAGTAAGAATACATTCCTTAACTGTCATGCTTTGTGGAGATGAAACATACCTTGTCTATTTTTTTTTTGTCATTTAGATGGGGTGGCCTTGTAAATTATGCAGCACTGTTGTACCAGCAAAGACTGATATATTAAAGCATTATAGACTGCATCCTGGAACCTTTGGACAAAGCCATGCCTTGCCTTGTATACATGTAGATTGCCCATGCTCTTTTAAAAACTGGAGCTCTCTCCGCTCTCACTTGTCAAGATATCATCCAGAAGTTAACTCCCTTAGCTCACCACAAGTAAGTCTTTCGTTCACCTGCCTATTATGTCAAAAACCTGGATTTCCGAGTGAAAAATATTTTTTTGAACACATAGGTCATCATCTGAAGAATAGTGAGACTGTAAAGTGTGTCTTTGCAGAGTGTGATCACCAAACAAATGTTTATGGGACTTTTGCTACACACAAACACCGGAAGCACAGTCCGTATATGTCACAGGACTTCAAACCAGGTATTGTCTGTCAAAGGCAGTTAACAGAACCAGAGGAAACACTTAATTGCATTGCATATCTTGACTCAAAAATTTCTGAACACCGACACAGATTCCAGGAAGAGTTTCCTAATGAACAGTTAATCCCAAAGCACCACTTTATTGAACACTATCCAGCATTAATAAAAGCTTTTGGACCTGTGATTTCTTTCTGGACAATGAGATTTGAGGCAAAGCATAGCCAGTTTAAACGGGATTGTAAGGCATACTGGCAACTTTAAGAACATACTTCTGTCTCTGGCTACAAAGCACCAGCTTATGATAAGCCACCACCTGCATTGTACAACAGTATTGCCTGCTCTTAGTGTTGTAAGAGTACAATCAGTGCCGTTGGATGTTCTGCATGTGGATGTTCAGGGATCAGTGAGGCATCTATATCCTTCTCTATCTCAAGTTCAGCTGGCGGGCACAGTCACCTGTCAAGGAACAAGGTACTCAAAAGGCATGATTGTGGCTTATGGTTCTACTGCAGGTCTTCCAGATTTTGCAGAGATTGTTCAAATTGCACTTTTTGGCGAAAGAGTGCATTTTATCATGAGAACACAGATGTCCTGGTATGATGAACACTATCGTGGATATCATTTGGAGAGGACAGATGACGTTACATTGAAGCGCCATATCTGCCTCCATTGTTGAGCATCATATTTCTGTGTCTTCTGTCTTTCTAGACATGGAACAGCCTGTGCAATTCCGGGTGCTCATTGATCATGAAGTCAAGAAACTTACTATCGACAGTGGCATACCCTCAACTGTGGATGAGTTGGTTAAAGCCATCAAGGAAAATTTTTCCATCTCCACAGGTATAAGTCTTCAGTACAAAGATGAAGATTTTGATGATTTATTCACCCTAACTTCTACAAGTGAACTGAGAGATAAAGACACACTTAGAGTAGTGTATGCACCGCTATGTTTAACGCTGACAGTTGTACCCCAGGAAAGCACTCCTAACGCCTCTGATACGAGCTCTTTGTGTGAATCTGAGTCTTTCTGTGGACTCACAAGACACTGTGATTCTGAGTCCTTCCGCCTCTGAAAGGCAGAACCCATGGCCTGCTCTATTTCCCATTCCAACTTTCTCCTGCAACACTGAGCTGGCTTTGACCCGAGGCAATGAGATTTATTTAAGAGAAGGCACTCCACTGACATCACCAAGTGTCAAATCTGACATCTTGGAGCGCCTGGCAGAAGCCATGTTTTCCTACACAGCTTACCCCAATGATGCCCAGAGATGTGCAGTGGCACAGGCACTTGTAGACAAGCATCCCTGCCTGAAGGAGCCTGGGTCTTTCAATGGAATTTATGGGTGGCAGCAAAGCCTGAAATACAAATGTGGAAACTACCGGACAAAACGTAAAACACTGGGAAGCCCTGAACTCCTGATAAACTCACTAAAAAACAAACCAGTGGATGAACAAAAAGTTGCTAAAAATATCAAGAAGCCAAAGAGGGCAGAAGTAAATGACCTGCCCTCACACCCACCTGGTGAAACAGACAATACCCTAGAGGGTCTGAGGCTTGACCTAATTGCAGCCAGCAAGAAAAAGGACAGTGTCAAGAACATAAATGACATGATGACCAGGACCTACAGCTGGAGACGACAGGAAGTGGTGTCCCAGTCTCCAGGGGTGGAAGAATTTAAGGAAAGATATGGCCGGCTCTCTTCGAACCATTCCAGGTAAATGACTTATTTCAATTTTTCCTGAATCTCCATTTACTGCTCAATAGTCACTGGATTTGGATGTCAGTCATTGTGAGTATGGGATTGAAAGGTTGCTAATCTTTACACCTTGGAGATGTCCCAAGTAATGGCTAAACATTTGCTGTCTTGCAGATAAATCAGGAGTTCCAAAGGTGCACTGCTGTTCCACTGGAATCAACATTTATGTTCCAGCTGGATAAGTACACGCCAAAATTCCTGGATCTGTTTGCTGCAAAGGGAGGAGCGGTTGGTCAGCGCATTAAGACCATGTTGATGGAACTGATGAAGGTGAGGCAAAAGTGTTTAAAAAGGTTAAAGGAACAGTGTTATTACATTGAGTACCTGCTGGACTATTGAGCGCACCCACAGATTTTTTATTATTATTTTTTACATATATAAGCCGCACACTTCTATTAGCCGCAGGTGTCCACATTGTAATGTGAGATATTTACACATGCCCTTGTTTTTATTTGCAAGTTAAACAAAAGACAGTGCCTGTAAACACGGCTAGTTACACTGCATTTCTTTGTGTCTTTGCCATGATGAAGGTGTGCAAAACGCGCAAAATGATTGATCTGAATGATTCAGTGTGAATGTAAACAGTTTCATTGGTCCACCGTGACCCGTTCAGCAATTTCATTGGTCTTATATGATGAAGCAAAATTTATTAGTGGCGTGAAGCTTACGAAACCAGTAAAAATCCATGAATTGTCTGCATTATTGTATAAGCAGCAGGGTTCAAAACATGGGAAAAAAGTAGCAGCTTATAGTCCGAAAATTCTGGTAGTTGTTCAGTTGTCTTGCATGTCAGAGTGAATATTGCGGCAAATATTTGTTTTTTTAATACAGTGAAGTATTTCAGTTGATGTTGCAGCTGAATTAAAAAAAAAACTAGATTACAAGATTTTTTTTTATTCTTTGACTAACTCCAGGACCAGAGTCCCTCTACAGTGAAGAAGAGAGACATTACTCTGAGATGCCTCATTGAGTACATGGGAGAGAATGGACAGCAACTCATCTCTGACTACTATGTAAGTAATGTTTGAATGCAGGGTTGAATCGGTTTGGTGCACAACCTTTAACTGGGATGATTTTATGAAATGACTGAACCGTAGGTGTGGGTTGCAGAAAGTCCTGGACAGACAATAAGCTTGGCATCAAATCAAACTTCAACAACAAATCAAGCACTTTTCATACACAGGTGTAACACAAAGTGCTGTACAGGTGAAAATCAGTCCCTAACAATTGGAGCACATGCAATCCCTGTCCCCCTCCGAGTCCCCCAACAAACAAAAGAATAAGAATGAGGTATCTAAGATGCATAAGGCTGAGTACAAAATGAAGCTTCTCTTTGTTTTGTTCCGTTTCATATTTCATTGTTGTATTTACTGGCATTTCAGTAGACAGAAACCCTTTATTTTTAAAATAAGGATTTTATTGTGAAATATTTGCAGGACTATCATGTGGAAAGCTCATTCACCTGAAAGGTTCCCCTACTGCACTTGAAATGTAGCTACTGTCATGTTTTGTGAAAGGGACAGTTCCCCAAAAATCAAAGCTCCATATTTTTCCTCTCACTTGTAGCCTAGACTGTTTTGGTGTAGGTTGCATAGTGTTGTAACCATCTAGTGGAAGTAGATGGGGGGGGAAAACACTTCAAATGAACATTAAAACTTTTTAGTAACTTTCAAGATGTTTTGGAATTTCTGGTGTTTCCAGCCAAGCTTTTTTTCTTCTGATGTGCAAATTGATAATACGATTAAACCCAAGTGGATGAAAACACATCGTATGTCTTTAGTCTAATGTGCAAGATCTCAAATTCTGATTGTCATCAAAATGGTCTTTGTAAAGTGGCATTCTCTTATTTATAAAGTGTCAAAATACAAAACTTGTATTAGGTAATTTTTGTCTTTCAAAAACAGGTGACAGTTTTTCTTAATGACTATGTTTGTATGTCATAAAGGGAACAGAAGAGGCCAGTGTGCATGAGGACCTGAAAATGCACAGTATGAGGATCTATGTTTGCTGTGAACCAGATGCAGTGGGCATCATCATCGAGGGAATCCCAGTCCTTACTAATCTTGGCTATCTGGCCAAAGCATGCTGCCTGCTCCTTGGTGTGATGTACGCTCTTAACCTCCAGTATCCATCCAAACTTGGCAAAACTTTTGAGGTCTTTCAAAGACTTTTTGTGGGACTTGACACACTGCGCCCAAAACCAAGCCCCAAGTTTGACTCTCAAAAACAAGCTTTTAGCCTAGACAGTCAGTGTGACTGTCAGCCCTGCTCTTGTGTGCCGTTTGTTCTGACTGTTCAGCACTGTTCTACATTTGTCACAGACTGATGAGTGACATTCCTCAGGATGTAGTAGTTTGTTCTGTCAAGATTTTACACTAAGCTGCTGGTCTTAATTTTTGATGTGTAAATTGTTTTAAAATTGTTGTATGTTTTATATATGCTAAAATGCACTACTGTGAAGCTG
>JAPTHA010180553.1:0-13313 GCA_029814585.1 Gymnapogon annona | reverse complement strand
ACCTCATGTACATCATGTATATTATATGTATACTATTGTTTTAGCTTGATTTGAAGTATTTATCTCACACAGCTACTTTAACTGGCACTTTATACACAATCAGCTATTATGGCGATTTTAAACTGCAATGAGGTTCTTAACCAGATCTCTCTCAGGGGTGTGTGGATGGATGTGTTGGGGCAGGCTGTGGGATGAGCGGGTTAAATTATGTTCTTTATATAATTGACAAACGCAATTTCTTGTCTTGGCTGCACTAGAGTTGTATGTACAGCAATAAGACCATAAAGACTTATTTGATTTGATATACTTTCCTTGTCAATGTGATATGAGCATAAATGATAAATATATCGTTAACAATCTACTGAGTTGTGATGAATAACTAGACATTTTATTTACATGTCCGGCATTCACACACTACCGGACTGATACCTGGATGTATTGGACACATTCAGACCAATCATATCGCAACAATTCTCCAATTATTGTCTGCATGCATCATATGCTTCACACAGAGCTAAGGCTTACGTTGTTGTTGTTGTTTTGTTTTTCTCCCGACTCCTCGTGGCCTTCGGGGCGGCTGTGGTTGCGGGTGGGCTGGATACACACCACGTTACTGTCCCATGAGGGGGGACCCACCGGGGGCAGGCGAAGGAGCTGGTCATCGGAGAACTCCTCATCTGCTTCATCTGCAGGGAGATGAGAGTTCTATTTATTTATCGGGGGATTATGCAGACTACATGTCCCATGTGTTTCAACATATGGGACATATGTATTGGATATATGACCGTCTACATAACAGTTACCTCCCATCCCTAAATCACATCTGCCACACACACTCTCACATACATTCAACTCAAACTCAAAAGCAATAAAGTAAAACAGTCCAACCGGTTTAAATATACAGGGTGTTCGTAAAGTCTGGACACATGGGATAATTGGACATTTTTCTTTTAATTCAACTGTTAATTAACTTTTTTTTCCTCCATAGATTAAGCGCGGCTTTGTCCAAGGAAGAATTCAGGGTTGAGCTGGTACTTCTCTGTGTGCATGAAGCACGGTCATATCCAAAGACAGCAGACGAATCTTATGTGTGCAGACGTTATGGACAGCCTGGTACATTATTACATTGCGTTATGTACAACCGGATACATCCTTTGACAGATGTTATTTTGATCTTGCTGCTAGACTGGGACATTTTCAACGAATACCTGAAATGAAGAACATAGGAATATTTTACACCTTTTATACCTTTGTAGAGATAAACCCACCTTTTGGGTCTGAGATGGAGTAGGGGTTCCCAAAATGCAACTTGGTGGGGCTCTGGGACACCAGCAGAGGGGTGGGGGCGTCCTGGGCGTAGGGGACTGGGTACTGCAGGACTAAAGGCACACTGGACTGGATGCTCTCCAGACTGGTTTTCTCCCCAGGCGCCTGATCCCCCTTCTTGCTGCTGCTGCTCTTCTGGAGATCCTGGGAACGCAACAGCAGCATTAGGAACTAACTCACCAGACAATGGAACTAAACCATTGGCTTTTACATGGCTGGATGTTGTACTTAATCTCTCTATGTCCGTCATGATAAGCACTAAGACAATACCAACAGTCACTACAGTACTCCTGAGCTGTGAACCTTTGCTTTTTCTGTCTCTCACACCAACAGTTTAATTAGCGCCTTCATTAAAAAGGCAACTCGTTGGGTTTTCAAAGGGTATGGGACACTGTATTTTATTGATGTGAGCTGCAGACGCCAATTTAATTTACAGTCTAAACCTCAAATTGGGTCATTCTGCTCCTCTTAGCTGTTAGAGAATTACCTCGCAGCAACATTTTAGGTCAGCGAGGACCTTGCTGTGGTCCAAAGTAATGGAATGGAAAATAAGAACTACAATTACAACTACAATTAGAGGCATATTAAACACAGGCCAGATTGGGAGAGGGAAAATGGCAGGGGAATTGCACTTTTCGGGGGGAATTTTTAGAGTGGAGGAAGTCTATAAAAGAGAAAATGAAAGCTTGAAAGCTGTCACTAACCCCCTCCAGTTTTTCCTTCTCTTTTGCAACAAGCGCTAGTGTGTCCTTCAGCTCCTTCAGCTCCCGGCCTTTCTCAGCTACCTGGCTCTGGAAAAGGACAGACGCAGAGGTATGAACAGGTTTAGTCGACGCCGTGGTGCCGATCGGAAAAAGTAGTGGTGAAATACTGTCAAACTCAAGTGCTCGACATTAATTGGTCGCAGACATAAAAGGCTTCCTTTTGCCGGAGGCTGATTTATGTACAAAAGTGCTCAAAGCAAAACAACCTGTTTGAATTCCTGCGAGACACTGAGCAAATATCCGCCCGCCCCGCGCCAAGCGTAGCATTAGCCAGGCAACTGGAGAGGACTCCTCCGAGCCAAACTCTGCTTGTTTCCAGAGCCTGACATAAACAGCAGTAAAATGCCATCTAACAGATAGTCCTGCTCATAAACAACACTGTCATAAACAACACTGTCAGAGGGACTGTGTTCAAGGGGAGAGACAGCATCAAAGGCCTGATCCCTGAGCTTCACCAGCCATGCACACACTGTCTGAACCCAGTGTCTGAACCCAGGCCTTTTTAAAGCGGCAGCAGGGCTTTTACTGGTAACTGACAGCTCTGAGTGCTGTGCAGAGTCTGTTCTCTAAAAGGTCTGGCGGACTGCACTCACCTTGTACCGGTCCTCCTCTGCTGCCAGCTGCAGCTTCAGGTTTTCATTGGTTTTCATTTGTTCCTTAAACTTCACTTCCATTTTGGCCAGCTCGTCAGCAAACATGCAGCTACGTTCCTTTTCCTCCTAATGAAAAACGAACCAGTAATTATCTTGTCCTTTCTTCGCTGCTGCTTTATACTATGAGACTGTCTGACAGATACTTTGGGGGCATGTGCTCATTAATCACATCCAAAAATATGTCTCCTACCATTAACATCTGCTTGCATTTCCTGTACTTGTCATTCCTGTCAGACGCCTCTCTGCTAATGCCTTTGAGCTTCTCCTGGATGATGGCTTCCAGCATGGGATCAGCTGAACCAGGACTTCCTGTCAAGTTAATGACCCCAAATAAAATGGTGTGCTTAGACAGCATACCCAGTGGTGCATCGTACTGACATCATTAACACTTTACTTCTTCGTTTCTACATTGACAAATTCACTGGTGTTACATACTACCACACCGCCTACATATGTAATATGAACATTACAATATATCGACACCTGAAGTAGTGAAATAAAAGTAATCAACCATGCTAATCAAGTGGTAAATGGAGGTAAATAATTGCTTCCATAGATAAAATTACTTCCTTAGATAAAAGTTTGTCTTAGTTAAATACGTACCTGGGACAGACGTGTCTGGACTCACTGATGCTGGGACTGTTGTGGCTTCTTGTGCTGAGCATTTCTTCAGGTCCTACAGACCGGTTGGGTAAAATAAAAGTTTTAAATGACATAAATAGAAGTGGGAATGATACAAATGTATGACCATAGCCAGATGTGGTCATAAAATCGTGTAGCTACGAGTAGAAAAATGCATGTAAATGATTTAATATTAAATAAAGTTGGTATTTCAACTTTTCATAGACACTGTGAAGACTAATACGGAGTAAAATGTAATGAGTGACAGTGACTAATTTATCGAAGGGTCTGACAGACCTTTCTATTATCAGCTAAACAACATCCGTATTAGTCAAAGAACACAAGCTCTTCCAAGTCTCTCGGTCGACTGAATGTTGCAGTGTTGAGCGGTCCATGTAACATACCCCTTGCTGTTCTGAGAGCCTGAGCACTTGTTTTTGCAGTCGCTGACACTCCTTGTATTTCTCTTTGTAGTGTTCTGCGGCCATGTGCAGGCGCAGCTTCAGGTCCTCCACTTCTCTCTGCAGCTCTGCTAGAATAGCTGGATCTGCTGCGTTGTCCTCCTCGGCTTTGACCTGCTGACACAAAAGTGCAACCATCAGGAAAGTTCACAGACCAAACTCAGCCAAGATAATGACATGACGCAGGTGGATCATAATCCTTACAGCTTCCAGTTTGGCCTCTGCCTTCATTTCCTCGACCAAGCGCTCCAAGCAGGCGCACTTAGTCTGGGCGTCAGCCTTGGCCTGACGAAGGGCGTCGGCCTCCAGCTTCATGTGGTACAGGTCAGACATGGTACGGTCACGGGCACTAGAAGCATCTCTCAACTCAGCCGCCAACAACGCCGACTGCTGCTGGTTGGCTTGAAGCTGTTCCTCCTTCTGACGCACCTGCTCCTTCAGGGCTTTCATATCTCCCTGTAAGAGGCACAAAGCCTTTAGGTGAATAATATTCCATTTTAAAAGGAAATTGGACATTATTATTTGACTGGACATTATTTGTTATCCCCATTATTATCACTCATGTATAGTCTGGATTAAGTCTTATATACCAGGGGTGAGACTTTGGCCAAGATCTCTCGGTACTGATTTTCCTTTTCAGTGAGACACGCCTGCAGACGTCCCACCTCCTCCTTGAACTGGGCAATTGTGTTTTCTTTGTTTACATCCACAGACTTCAGTAACTGCAGCTCTGCGCTCAGCTTTGTGTTCTCCAGCTCACGGTTTTTCAGGTGAATCTATTGTTTGCAAACACACGACCACACAAACACACACACAGATAGTATATATACACAGAGTAAGTCAGAAAACACTAGACATTATACAAGAGAGTCCTTGGGCTTTACCTCCTTTATATTACACCAACCACACTTATGTACCAAAGAACATCTGACTATTAAAATAAATGTAGCATGACCTCAATTACAAAACAGAGATTGCAATAGGCCCATAAAGTTTTCCTTGAGCAACAGCTCCACTTAAATTAGGTATGGGTTTTTGGTTGCATTTCCATGGTAACGGTACAATATGTGGCAACTCC
This sequence comes from Gymnapogon annona, assembly GCA_029814585.1. Lineage (NCBI taxonomy): Eukaryota > Metazoa > Chordata > Actinopteri > Kurtiformes > Apogonidae > Gymnapogon > Gymnapogon annona. Next base: position 8,410 of record JAPTHA010180553.1, on the reverse strand, counting down.
CAGTTCCTGTGCATTACCACAACAAAGGTACCGAAACACCAGACGGGCCGAAAGAGGACAGAATAAGCCATGTTCTCTTCTGTTTAACCACATTTTTTGAGCAACAGAGTACAATAAAAACTGAAAAACAAAAGTCAATTAAGTCCCGAAATTTGATTCATTCTAAAGTTAATTTTGTCCTACAAAACAGGACCATTAAGCATTCAGGATCGAGGTCAAGTTAAAACAATTGATATATTTACACTAGCATTCGAGAAAACAAAGTGAATCAGTGTTGCCATTATATATTACCTTGTATAGTTCCTTCTCATCTTTCTCGTTCTTTAGATGAGACTCAAATGCATCCTTCTCCGTTGCCAGTTTCTTCACCCTATCTCTGAGACTGAAGAACGAGTGGGTAAAGAAATGTAAGTTAATGAGCTGTATTACAGCTTCGGTTTGAAATAACGGGGCTTTACGAACAACAAGTCGTCTTACTTAATGGTGGAAAAAGAGTTTCTGCTGATTAAAGGTTCACTGAGGTTAATTCCACGTTTAGACTATCACATTAAACAACACAGAACCCCGACACACATTAACTCACCTGTCCAACTCGGTCTCCTTTTGTAGGCCCTTCTGTGTGACTCCAATCAGATCCTCTTCCAGCTGTAAAACTCTGGATGTGGCCTCCTCAAGTCTCCTCTTGACCTCCTCTTTCTCCTCTTGCAGGGCCTGGGAGGAATTCTGTAGGTCCTGGAAAAATAAATCACACCATTAAAAGAACTTTTAAAAAAAACAGAACATGAAAAGGCAAATGAATTAAGACGCTTCAGTAATACGCATTAATTTAAACAGCACATTTTACACGTATAGTTATTATGTACTGATGTTATTACAGTGTTTATGTACTGTCAAAACCTGCCATCTCAATGGTCACTCAAGATTTGAGGGGCGTGTCGTAAGTCACAGTGGAATAAAACATCGTGTGGTAAAAAAACACTGACTTCAAATATTAAAGTTGAATATTGGTTCAGTCTTAAAAGATGACATGTACAAGGAAAAGTTGGGAGTTTTTTTTACAGTTTGTTTATAGACATAGTTTTGGATTCTTTATTTTTGCACAACATAAAAAAATCATATAAAAGTATGGCTATAAAATTAACAGCCACCAAAACTGTAATCATGTTTTCATCTCAAACCTGTTTTACCAGAAGATTTATAGCGGAGGACAGAGCAAAGTGAATTATTACAGACACTGCTTTTAAGAATTAATGTTGTGCAATAAAAACTGAATTACACCACTGATAATACACACATTTATATCTGTCAGAGTCTTGATTTATTGTGTTGGTGCACTGACTATGGATAGTGCTGCATGTTTAAAGTGCTTCACTAGGGGGTGCTAAGAGACTATTTGGCTTAATGCTAATCTTTCTTTGGAATAACTGTATTAAATAGACAAAATGAATCTTTTTTTCCCCCCCGCATGTTCTTATAAATCAAACTACTGGATTTATCTCCCTTCTCACTGCAGTAAGTGTGTCTGACTTCAGAGTCCTGGCGACTCTCGATCCGCCCTCATCTTACTTGATTCTCTCTTCTCAGTTGGATGCAGGTCTGTTTCTCTTGTTCGCACTCCTTCGCCAAACCCTCCTTCTCGGCTTCCAGCTGCTCTTTCTCCTTCTGCAGGAGGGCCATGTTTTTCAGCAGCTCCTCCTTCTCTCTCTGAGATTCTTCCATCTTTTGCTACACGGAAGAAACGCAGAACAAAGTCGATTAAAGCCGTCTCATATGTTCAAGTTCATTAATAAAATAAAGTGACGTGCAGATATGTAATGTTACGAGAATGGATTTGTGTTGCAATGAATTTGTGGCCCTCAGCAACATTCCCTACGCTAAACATGATTTATAGTCTGATTTTATCTACAAAAGGGAAATACTAAAGAGTTTTGAGAACGTCAAGTCTTCAAAAAATACTGAAAGCAATGAATTCAAACTCTGCAATGACAAACATGACAAAATTCAACAACTATTATAAATTATCGTCAAAGATAAAACAGAAAAAGCATGAATGTTTATGTCATGTTTGATTATGTCTTTGTCCTCTTGTGTCATTAGAGCAGCACCTTAATGTGACGAGGGAACATCACTGGCAGCTATAGTATCATTTTCACGTCTTGTGTTCATTTCAGGTCAAATAAAACCAAATGACAACTTCATATGTTGCCTTCAGATCTAATAAGAAAAACTAAGGAATAGTTTACAATTCTCATATACACATTACAATCATTTAGTGCATCTTTCTACAAAAAAGTATTAAAAAAAAACTCAAGACAAGACAAAAACATCCTTGCATGAAGTACAATCTACATTAATTGCATGGTGAGATTATTTAGCAGTAACAGATGTTTGGCATCATTTATTTAATTAGTTGAACCGGGAAAATGCATATTAATGAACAAATATTATAGGGTTGTGGAAAATATACCAGATTTAGCACAATTGCTCACTTTAGTGTGACAAGCAAAGACAAAAAAAAACCAAACCAGGATAATACCGGGAAAGGCTCAGTACCTCAAGGAACCCCGCCTTGGTGGTGACCACCAGGATGTCAGAGTTACATTCATCCTCCACCGTCAGCAGCTCCTCCTCTGTGGGACTGTTCGCGCGGAACTGGAACGGCGTGCTGGCACCTCGGATCTCGCCTTTGTGGGTCACGTAGCAGAACTGGTAGAACTCGCCATCGTCGTTGGGTACATAATATCCTGTGGGACAAAAACACCAGTGAAAACTGAAAAATACTCCATAATCTCCACATTCTGTCGGCTTATCTTCCCCACGTTTAAATTAAAACTGAACTAAAAACAGTGTAGTGAGCTACAGGACGCACTACACGATTCTGAATCTAAAACGTAATTAAGACATGCCACTCTAATCCCGTTGTGCCTCTTTGTTTTACTTCAAATATGCTGAAGGAGATGTAAAAACAACACGAGCCCAAATGTCATTAACACCAGAATAAAGATCTGTGGGGAAAGATTCTCGTTTTATTCCATCCAATGATTTGGTATTAAACGTTAAACAATCCTCCGAGTGCACCTCTGACATGCGGTTATTAAAAGGTGTCGAAGTTATATAAAAGTATGTATGATCTTACCCTGAAAGACCACTGTTCTGTTGACTGCGGTGCCTTCCACATAGTTCTCAGGGAGAGGCGACCACAAGAATGTGTAATAGTCCCTCGCTGTGCTCCAACCGACCTGTGAGACATTGTGGAATCCATTCAAGCAGATGCTCTCACCACATCAGTGTAGGATAATAACAATGGAGGATTAACAAGAAGACTTCCTAGAATCCAGAGGGTGCCACTTCCAAAATATCGCCTACTAGTTTATTACAGTAAACGTGGGGTTTTCAAATCAGCGTTCTGTCTATTACAATGTGCTTACTGGGATTTTTTTTTTTCGAAGAATACCAATGATCATTTCTGTGAAATGCTCGTGGTCACCGTGTTGCCGGAACTCATCGTGAGCAAGCCTGACCGACTGACTGACCATGGAAATGTAGCTACAACTCACCTCGAACAGGAAGAGGAAAATAGGTGAAAATTTTATACATAGTCAACTTGAAAATGAAAACCAAAATGTAATTATACGTCTTTTATGTGTTGTTAACTGATGGCTGATGAGGGGGGAGTACAGAATATACATCCATAACTTCTGCCTGGTGCCATAAAACTGTCAAACTAAATCAGAGTCAAGTCGAGCTGCCTGGTTTTCCATGAGTGCATTCAGGCACACACATGCATCCACAACAAGCCCAGTCAAACCAGCCTCTGCCACAACACTAACCCGGAACATTTTGACATATTTCCTCTTTGAGTTTCAAAAATATTACTGCATGTATAAACAGCATCTTCTGCACAGCTGTGAGGCATATTTCTTTTGATGTCAAACTGGACTTTTTCACTATCTGGGACATAAACGCTTCAGCTGGAATACTGAGAGCGTTCAATCAGAGCCAGAGATAGAAGGCCCTGGTGCTTCAAAACCCCCAATTGTTACCGGTGCAGTTCCAGCCTCGAGCAGTAAAGAGCAGGAAGCAATTAAAACATGCAGCTAGTTAGTGAGTGTCATTAGTGAAGGCTAGCCCTCACCAGTCCACTCATTAGAGGCGCAGAAGTGGTGGTGGGTGAAAACTCTTGAGAGGAGCTGTTTCACTTACAAGGGCCTGGTGTGCCATGTGTGTAAATAGGAGAAGAGGTGGCTGGGATAGTGGAGAGTCACCATATAACTGGACTGGTAACTTAAAACATACTAAAAATCTCCTTACATGCACTTAGAAAAATGATCCTACCCAGTTGTTTGTTTTTATACATGACTTTACAGTTGACTTATTTAACCCACGTTCCCACAAATTAAGACAAAGCCCTGAGAATCCTGAGGCGAGGCTGCAGTAGGAGGTAACGTTTTGTCTCTGCCAGTCACAATGTATCAATTTCAGAGTCAGATGTTCATGAATCATGCAGAGAGGTTGCCATATGAGACAGGTTAATTATAAAGTTTGTGTTTGCTTTTTCCAAAGTCATTCAGAGACAACCTGTTCCAGCAACATTCCTCAGGGGAGCTGTGAACGGATCACACGAGGTTGTACAAAACAGTTCCACCATCAAAAGGCCCGAGGCAGCTTTTGTCAATGAGCATGCAAATAACCACCATCAGTCCCATCAGCTTCTCATGAATAGCATGTTTGATCTGACTCGGCCAGTGTAATTTCACATTTGCTCAAAGATTTAAGGTTGACATGTAGAATTGTAAACCCAATATCTTGATAATTCACACTGCCCTACTTGTATACGTTATATTTATTCTAGATGGCAGGCTGCGATACACGGAAGACTAAATCAATTTTTCTTTGGGAGCCAAGAAAAACATTTTTTTTCCCCTAAACTATTGAACATCATACCCAGGTATTTCCACGGCATGCAAATCAGAGAATTTGGCACTAAAAACTCATCTGTCAACACTGGCAGGAACGCTTACACAATTTATGACCATGCGTGCAGCTTTTCCAGTTCAACTCTGTGTTTTAGACACTGTACATATTAGTGATCTTAACATCTCGACTGCCAGTTGGTGCCTCCCTTGAGGCTAAACAGGCTGTGGTGTGGCATCCACCACTAACAAAGTGCTGAATGTGAAATTTTAACAGCCTCCAGACATTACCTGATGTACCTCCAGCTGCCTGACATGACCTCAGAGATGCCTTGTACAACCCTCAACTTGGATACATCTGTTTAACAAATCTACTGAACAAATTAACAATGGACATTCCTGTATAGTCAAATAATCCTCCCTTTTGAAAAATTAAAAAAAAAAAAAGTTTTATGTGCTACGTGGTTCACTATGTTATAATGCTCCATTCACTTTGTATTATTGACCCCTATTACACAGCGGCTCAGTTTTTCTGCATAAACTCAGTAAATCAATGCATTTTTTGGTAATAAGCAGTATAGAAAGACAGCTGTTTACGAAATCCTTTACAATGTTTCCCCTAAATCAATATTCTGCAACAAAAAGAGAGAAATGTTTTTGACACTGGGTGAAGGACTAGATTGTTTTTCTCATGATGTGGACCGATTTCATCTCTACCTCTATCTCCTCCTTGTGAGGTCAAAAACAAGTTGATATGAAAAAGCCAAAACCTATTTACCTCTGTCTACTTCCACCATTCACTGCAGACTGAGCTCAAATAATTTATTACTACTTTACTGGATTTAGTGTGCTCCCATAACAAGATCCATGTGAGAAACTCCAGTGTGTTAAGGGTCAAAAAGCTCCAGTGCCTCTGTTAAGGTCATCATTCCAAAATAAACATGACAATGATACACTCACAATCCTCAAAGGAGAATTAACACTTCATTCCCAATGTCACTGCTATGAGTTCAGCAAATTAAATCATGAGGCATCGCTGCTATATAACAAATGGCTCAGATGTTAGTTAGCTAACAGAAACAAAGCTGTCAACAAAAAAAGTTACCATGCAGGAGTCACAGTACTATATTACCACATACTTGTATAAATTGTTGTTGAAAGCATAAGGCTTATGGCTCATCTGGATTTTATAATATATTTAAAGGAAATTATTCACCTTGAATATGCCCACCCAGTCCTTTGGGTGAGGTTTAATGAACTGCGTCAGGGTATAATGACACTCCAGTGCAGCGTGGGGCAGATAACTCTTCCCCACATTCTGGAAGATGACGTGGGCAAAGTTTGACGTGTCCATATTGTTGCCTAGTAAAGTCCTCTCCAGGAACAGTGCCATAGATTACTCAGCAGTAGCTACAGAGGAAGAGAGCAATGACAAAAATATGATTAGAAACAGTGATTACCTGAGGCAAAATCAAAACACCGTTTCTGAAAATGAATGAGACCTGGAAAAAGCACACAAGTGGATTACAACAAAAGGGACTTAAAAACAATCCTAACACTTTTTTTAAGTGATATATTAAACAACCAAGATTAGATTGTCAGAATACAGTGAGGAAGAAAATATAATCATGATCATGAAGAAGTGATTGTTTTTCTGTTGCAGTAGATGTGCTTCCGTGATTCTCTTTCACAGTCTATCAGGGGGTTTTCAGACAAAAATAGCCCTAACCTTAAGCCGTCAAGAAATCTCAACCACCGAATGGATATTTGTAGTTTCAGTTTTAGCAGGCACAGCACTATTATATATATATATATATATATGTTTCTAATCTATATATACTACATTATACTATTTTAAATAAACATTCATTTCTCAGTGTAGCCTATACATTGCAAATACATGTGTAGAGATACTGGAGAGCAATATCTATATTACTGAGTAAAAAACAAACAGATTTGAGAGGAAATTATTTTCGCCTTGGAAAAAAAATTCCAAGACGAAGCTTTCAAACTGGTGTGGCTCTAAATTTATGGTATATTATGAGGGCAATCCCTGATGCCCTTCTACAGCTTTTCCTACTTTTAAGTTTTTCTGCCTCAACTCTTGTGGTCGTGTTAAATTGAACTCTTGTACGACATGGACATATGTAATTTTTGAAGATTTTTATGAGGGTAGTAGTCTGTTTGCTACTCTCATGGACCTCTTCAATACCACAGCGGGGGTTTTGTGAGCCAGTTCTGTTTTTCACAGTTGGGATCAGCTGCTGGAGCTACAACGGCGGGGGGGGGGGGGCGCCCCGTGTTGCTGGAGGGATTGCGGCTTCCGAAGAGCAACTGCAGTGCTGGAACGAGGTAGTCAGCTACCGGATTGTGGAGGAAACGGTACGACCGAGCTTTTCCATCAGTTTGGGGGTAGCAGAGGATCTGCCGGCAGGATGGAGGAGCTAGCGGATAATGCTAACCACTGCATTGGGAGGACAAAGGGACAAGGGGACGGTTTCCCTGCTGTTAACAGACACTTTTGGCTCACGGAGTCACACCAGACTCTATCGTTATAGGGGGAGTAGTGGAGGAGAGGGGGGCACTGCCGATGCAGTTGGCGGTTACGGCTTGTGACCTGTTCGTTGCGGTTATAAACGCTGCACGTTTAAATTGTTAGCAGTTAGCGGCTGAAGCGCTACGCCACGGTGACCTGCGAGGACATTCACGCTACCGTCTCCCGACGACGCATCGCAGTCCCTCATTATCATCTCTGGGACTTCCATCATGTATACTGTTATACAGGAATTCAATTGTGTACATCTATTCTACTTTGTTTTTCTATTCTTTGGATTCTGCTGCTGTATTCACTAATTTCCCAGAGGAACCTTCCCAAGAGGTTAATAAAGTACTAAGTAGTAATCTATCTATCCATCTATCTATGGCCATCTATCTATTTGACATTTCGTTGCCAGATTCATAGTATGTGTGTGTGTAATGACAATTAAAGGAAGTCTAAGTCTAAGTGATGGAATGCTCATTATTTTGTTTCGAAGCAATTTATACATAGTAAAAGGGCTTAAATGTATTCTATTCTAAAAGTCTAAAACCATCTCTTTTAAAAGAAGTGTTAAATTTTATACCAGTTAAAACAATTGATGCCTCTAGTAAATGTTTAGGTCTATATGGGTACAATTATTACATATAGATTTATGATTTTTTTAAAGCAGTAATATTCACTGATAAAAGTGAATGGGTAGTTGAAAAAAACATCTTGGCTTCTTTTACTAATACTTTTAGACTGATCAAATTAACAAGTAATTAATTTCATTTATTTTATATCCAAAGATATGATTTTATTTATTACAATATTAAATGCTTCAATATTTGTTCTGTTCCGTCTTTCAATCGATCCGAGCAAAAAAAAAAAAAAGGCTGCTCAGTCAGGGTTAATGCTGATCCTGCTGCCAGAGGAAATGATCTTGCAGCTCATCACCCAACCACAGCTGTATGCGGAC
>JAPTHA010180466.1:0-12066 GCA_029814585.1 Gymnapogon annona | reverse complement strand
GTGTTAAAGCAACGCATCATCTCCATGTTATTGTCCGGAGAGTTTTTACAAAACTGATGAGGATTTCTTTCGGCTTTGATTTGGCAGGAGTTTTTACATCAGATGCTCTTCCTGACACAACCCACTGGACACTCATCCCAGGAATCAAACTGAGGTCCCCTATGCACCAGCCTGGTGCTTTACCAAGTGAGCTAAAGTGTCCACTTGCTGTCTGTTGATGTTTATATTTTATATAATATGTAATATAACATTTTATTTCAATTGTTTTATTGGATAATATTACAGTTACATTCATAACCCACAAGACACTTCTGACTCACAATGGCAGGGTCAGGATTTTTATAAAATTTGCTTAAGCTTTATCATCAGAAGATCAATATGAAACATTACAAATGTCACATATGGTAATGTTAGTCTCTTTTGTGCTGGTAGTTGGTCATTTGTTGGCTTTAACCATCTCCATTTCTGAGCTAATGACTGGTTACCTACATCCATGACCGCAGGCTGTTATCGATACAGAGAAAGAAGGAATATTTTAACACACTTTATTGTGATATTGAGTGTAACATGTTTCAGTTTAAATGTATTATCAAAATAGATCATTTTATGACAGGAGACATCTGTAACCGTAGAAACAATATATTCTTCACTACTTACACACCTAAGAAACAGCAGACACACATGGAATACACATATAGGAAACAGACGTGAGTTGGAGGTCGGTGCGGCTCACGTTGGAATTTATGACCCCAACTGGTTTGAACTGGAGCCAGAGCTGAAAGTCCAACCCCATTGTTGGAGGATGGATCCTAAGGAGTTAAAATATAAACACACCTAGGACTCATTCTGACTGAGAGAACAGTATATTCTTTACCTGTGACCACAATAAATTGAAATGAACTGAGACCATGATGCACCCGGACTCGTCTGTGGAGCATCCAATGAAACAACAGTATAATACATTAAACATGGAGAAATGATCAAATAATGAGACTGGAAAACATGGTCAAGCCTGGTTTGAGACAATAACTATTGTCTGGTACGAACCCACAATGGAAAGGATTCAAATGCAGAGAGAGTTTGAACAGAGGCTTACAGTTTATTTGAGAGCAAGTATTGTCGTTAATCACAAAAAAACTCAGTGGTTAATAAAGTCCGTCACGGATAATCCAGAATCGTGGTCTGGTCAGATCCAGGTTCAAAACCAACACAGCAGATGAGACTGTACCGAAGGGCATAGGCAGAATTGTAATGAGGGGCAGTCCAGGGTCTTGGTTCTGGGGTAAATAGTCCACAAAGCAATGGTACCAGTAAGGGGGCAGGCTGAGACGATATCCAGAGTCCAGGCGGGTGGTCTAAACTGTCCAAACAATCAGTCAAACAAGCTAAGGCACAGACAAGGGTGAGACGAAGATCAAAGGATTGAAAAAAAAAATCAGCAAAGGATCAACATCCAGATAATCAAAACGAAGTAAGTATCACTATGAAAGTGAATATGAACTGGTGACGAAAGATGGGGAAACGGGTTTAAATAAACACTGGGAGGGGAGACAATATGACACAGGTGAAACACATCAGGACAAGGATGGGTTATCACTCAAGAAGGAAAGCGAAGAACCCGGAAGTAAGACATCAGACAAGAAATGAAGGGAAATCTATCAAAATGAAACAGGAAGTGACAAGACAGAAGAGTAACGTTTGGGAGCAGACGTGGCAGTATGAGGCTCATTGTACTATATATTATTTTATCTGTGAATGTATCGGGGCATGTAATTTGATCAGATGCCTTGAAAAATGTCAAAAAGTCATAAGTTCTGAGTCATGACATTTTTTCACTATTTTATTACACTATTATGACTACATGTCAAGTCCCATATGACAGTCTCTGTACCCAAGTGTCTGCCCCTAAACACACACACACACACACACACACACACACATGCTTTACCTGTGACCACAATAAACTGAGTTCCACTGAGACCATGATGCATCCAGACTCGTCTTGGGAGCATCCAATCAAACAACACAATAACTGGACTCAGGTCAGGGTTTTTCTGCCAAACTCTGCACCTTTGCTTTTGATTTTTTTTTGCTTCCTCTGTTCTGCTCCTCACCAGTTGAAAACACTAAGCCCCCTTTAGCTTCGAAATAGTCAGATGTCATCAATAAATGACGGGTTCCTAAAACAATTGACAATCCAATACAAACTCTGCATAAGAAACAAGCAGTCAAGCAAAAGTACATTATTTTCAAGAGCTTTTAATGTGATGGACTATTATGCCATGTGTCAGTGAGAAGATCGAGACAATTCCCATCAGTTTTCAAATGAAACAGATTCATTTAATGTGTAATCCTGTCTATCTGATTTGACACTCAGTCATTTAAAAATGACTCCAGGGTCTGAGTCTCAGGGTAAGAAACTAAATTTATCCAGTTTGGGTCCTGGCCTAAAAAGTTAAACCACAGTGGTACAAAAATATAGACAGAGGACACATGCAATGACACCTGTCAAGAAGTTAAGGAAAAAAAATCCACACACTAGTTTTGTACTTTTAAACAATACATAAAATGCCATGAAAAGTGACAAGTACTGTATCATCTGTTCAAGTCACAAAATTGTTAGTTTGAGGTTGACATTTACTTGGATTCCTTCCTAACAATAATGGTCAATAATAAAAATTACTATTTATATGTGATAATTAAGTGGAATAATTGCATTGCATGGTTGTTTAACTCAAAGCACAGGGAAGCTTTTATTAAACCACTAAAGAGTGGTTTATTCACAGTGAAATTATATTACTGTGACTGATGGCTGTTACTGATGGCTGCATACATTATATACTGCATGGTGATGGTTGCATACATTATATTATTACATTGACTACACCATGTTGTAAATGCAAAAGAGTATTACAGGTGAATTCATTCATGGAAAAGAGCTGAACATGAAGATTCATTGAGTCTTTAACACATTCTGATATTCAAGGTTGCAGTTTTTTTTTTCCCCCTTGCTTTTCATATTCATGGTCAACAATACATTTTATTGATTAGATTAGATTAGATTAGATACCTTTATTAGTCCCACACTGGGAAATTTCAGGTTACAGCAGCACATATAAGACAAGACACACACAGAGAGATACTGCAAAAAATAATTAAAATTAAGAGCGATTCATAATAATATAGATATATAAATAGAAATAAAGAAAAAAAAAGAACAGATGGAGTGCAACAGTAAAGATCAATAAAGACACATCGTCAGATATATAGTAATATACAGTTATATAGTCATGCAGTTCTATAGTGATACCGTTATTGTTATATAGTAATATACAGTTGTATGAAATTAGATTAGATTAGATTAGTTCCCTTTATTAGTTCCCTATGGGGAAATTTCAGTTTACAGCAGCACATATAAGACAAGACACACACACAGAGATACTGGAAATATCATGAAAAATAAGAGTAAATCACAATAATATAAATATATAAACACAAATAAAGAAAAGAAGAGGTTGAGTGCAACAGTAAAGATCAATAAAGAGACATCGTCAGATATGTAGTAATATACAGATATATAGTTATACAGTTCTATAGTTAATAATAATAATAATAATAATAATAATAATAATAATAAGTATTATTATTATTATTATTATTATTGACAGTACTAGCGTTGGTTAACAGTACTGGCACCAGCGGGTCCATGGACAAAATAATAACAATACTAACAACAATATTCATTGATAATTAAGTAAGGATAGTAATTATATAGTACTCATAGTCAGTTAACTGTTATTACTGTTATAACACCTGACAGCTGCAGGGAGGAACGACCTGCGATACCTCTCCTTCACACACTTAGGGTGTCTCAGTCTGTGACTGAAGGAACTCTTCAGTGCAGTCAGTGTGTTTGAGGGGAAGGTCGGAGAAGATAAAGTTGAAAGAGAAACAAATAGATTTTAAGTATACATGTAGTATCCTCTCCATCCTCTTCTTTTTTTGTCTCTTCCTCCCTTTCCTCTTTTCCTTTTTGTATGTAAAACAAAATTTTCTCCTCACCTTTTTTGCTCCCTGCACCAGTGGATTTTACCATCTGTATGTAATCTCCTGAGCACAAATACCCCGGGAGCTACTCAAACCCAATTGCTTTAATGATCAGCTTTCATTGTGTGATCCTGGCTGGATAGCTCAGCTGGTAAGGCACCGGGCTGGTGCATAGGGGATACTGGGTTTGATCAGGAAAGTTGCATCAGGAAGGGCATCCGGCATAAAATCAAATAAGCAAATTTGATTTGCTGTGCCGACCCCAGAAGGGAAAAAGCCGAAAGAAATCATTATCAGCTTTCATTGTGTGATTAATAAACAGCAATACCACTCCTCCTGGAGGTCTGACCATCGCCATCAACTCTGTATCCGAAAAAGTATCGAAGACTAGTGCATTTAATTTTTACTTTCTATTTAGCATGTTGTTTTATTGGAAGCTCCACAGTATATACTCAGCTGGGCTCATTCATTCAAAATGAGTCCAGATCCCTGGCCGTGTTTACGTTTAAACTCCTTAGGCTCCGCCCTCCAATAATAAGTTTGGACTTCTAATATGTTTGGACTGGTCATAAATTACAATGTGAGCTGCACTGACCCCCAACTCATGTTTGTTTCCTATATGAGTTATAAGTCCTTAGTTCAGATTTGCATTGGGTCCTATGAGATGCTGATCCCAGAACAGTCCTCTCATAGAAGCCTTTGGTCAGCACGGCTGAGACAGTGTCAGGGCATAGTTAAAATTTATAGACTTCTGTTAGTTAATTATTCAACAGAAAATTTCCTGCTAAATGTCATGTAACAATATTTAATGCAGGAATAACATTCTCTGTATCGGGCAAGCAAAGATGTATGAGAAAATGTGGAAATATAAAAAAAAAAGAAAAAAAGGTCTAGGTTTGAGCCCCATCATTATGTCGCCATCAACCTGCCAATGGATCTACACATGGAAATTAGCCTGTACGGCTAACTCTGGCACACTTACATGTACTAATACATGTTGATTAATGTGCACTGTCCCATATTGAAAATAAATAAATACAATAAAATAAAATGTTCTGTCTGTTCAGTGATGGGTTTGATGTATTAAAATAATACACACAAAGTCATTTGACATTTGAGATTTTTGCATGTACAGTTTTGGTGATCGATAGTTTTTCGATAGTTTTGGTGGTGGTCGAGAGTGCACCATTCCAGTGCGCGGCATTGAAGGGGAACACATTTAATAACCAAGAACACAAGAAAGAAGGCACACAAGCAATGACACACAAAACCTGACAAATGGGAGCCAGAGTCCACAGAGTCCATATGATGAAAGAACAGTCCTGGTTTTGGCAGAATGATCCCACACTGCGCAACGTCCACACTGGCCTTTTATAAAGGATTGATTACAAATGTGGAGCAGCTGTGCAGTACGGGATAGGTGACACAGATCTGTTATGAGGTCATCGCTTGAGGGAAATGGAGTTACCAAAGCCCCAGCATGGGCAGACCATGACAGTTTTAACTAAGAAAAATGTTATGATGTGATTATTCTCATAGTATAATGATGCCACGTTTCTCTTATTATGCCCGTGTTTAATCTTGGGAGTATTAAACATATATAAAAAATGGGTATGTGTGGCCCCTGATAATATAAACCAAGAGAAAAATCTGGATCCTTACTCCAATCCTTTTATTTTCTTATCTCTAGGATTTCTATAAACTGTATAAAATTGTCTAAAGGAGACCTTTAGAACATCATACAAAAACAAATCCTAAAAACTGTGATCGACATCGATGTGGAATTTTAAGTTTCGACTGGAATCAAAGTAAAATCTGCACAAAAGAAATAGACTCTTAACATGTGATAGTTTTTGGTGTTACACAAGTTCACCTCAACACAGTCTTTTGAAATCCCTTTACAAATTGACAGACAGGTGCATATTCCCAAAATGTCCAAACAGAATTTGACCATGTTTCAAGTTATACATTCTCAAGTGTCTGAAATGTGAATTTTATAAAACAAAAAAATACATTTTTAAAATTCTATTTAATACATTCACTATTCGCTGGACAATAACAATAACACATAGTAACACAACTAAGTTCCTGAGTGGGTCAATGCCACCAGCACACAACATATTAAAACAACATATTGAAATAAAACCATTTGTTGATGTGGCTGAAGTTAGCTTTACACAGTTAGCTTTAAGTACACAGAGTAAAGTAAATGTTATCAAATTACTAATTATATATTTGCTAAAACTATTTCAATGTGTGGCTTAATACATTTGAAAAAAAACCAAAAAACAACTTGTATAACATTAGATTCAACCAGAGTTGGGTGAACATTGAATTTTGTGAATATTTTGTGAACGTTTTGAATATTGTCACAAAAGAAAATAAGCACAAAAACAAAATTACAATCGGCCCTTGGCTGGGCATTGCATGGCCAGCGCTCAGGCCCTAATAAAAAAAAAAATCACAAAGTCTAATCGGGTCAGAGAGCATCATCTTTCAACTGGGTAAGTGGAAGTGTTTTGATGCTTTACTGGAAAATGAATTTATTGCCACAAACAGCCCACTATGGTGAACGGGAACACACGATCATGGAGACAAAATAACTGAAGTGCTTCAACTATATTCATTCAAGGTGTTGATCCGCCACAAAATGATTATATCACAGTATTCAACATGACCTAACCCAAACCCTAATCACACAAATGCAAAACTAGCAGAAACCTAGTGCATAAAACAAGATATAATCATGATAAAAATATGCTCAGTATTGTTTGTGTTGCACATAAGATACAATAAACTTACATCCTGTGATTTTTCTCACTTAAGTTGCCATCTTCTCCATTTCATATAAATATTGCACTGCTGTCATATCTGCTACTGTTTGGTTCCGTTATGCGCCTTCTCACCTCATAATCATTACAATTACTGTATTGTACGACTGTAAAAAGACATACACTTCATGTCATGTTAGTTTGCTTTATACCGTTTTTGTTTCCTCATTCTATCCCTTTAACCTTTTTTAATTGCATGACTGAACAAGGTAAGAGAAGAACAGTATCTCACTTGTCTGTTTATTATGCATCTATAGACTTGACAATGGAGATTCTTTGAAAACTTTAGCATCTGTCTTGTGCCAACACAGCCACAAAGCCATTAACAGTAAACCAACATTCTCCCCTACTTTCACAGTTTAAGTGCAAGCTACAGCTTTTCCAAACCAACAGTTGGGCTCCAATATCTGTATTAGTACAGAACAGCCTCTGGACAAAATCACAAGGTCCTTACTGGAACACAAACCGCTGTGAAACACATTAAACTGTATAAAACAAAGCCATGATAAACACAACAGCAGCTGCTGTAAGAGCAGGATATGATACCCACAACAAAAGCCCAGCAGAACAATACAATACACATGAACATGTTCACTTTTCACATTCCCACCTTTATTTTTTTTTTCCTTCTTTCTCAATTTTCTGGCAAATAAGTCTTTGATGATGGGGAGCCCTTAATTACACCAGACGGGAAACAACCACTGCCTAGGGCAGACTGTGCATTAATTCATACCATGGACAACGCTAGTTTTGTCCAGATCAGGGATAACAACAACCCAGTTACCGAGTTTAGAGCAAATGTCATTGATTGGATATAATTAACAGATGAACTGTGATGTTACCACAGGTTTCTGAAATGTTTTAAAGCCCTTGATTTCACTATGTTATCTTTTTAGAGTTGGAAGTGACCATATTTGAGCAAAAGGGGTGACACTTCAGGAGAATGAGCAGATATAGCACAAGTCTCACTCATCAGGCAAATGAGGCATGATATAGACCTGTAGAACAATCTGATACGACATCCTGAGATCTGATTGATGGATGAACAAAAAAAAAAAAAAAAGAATATTTTTAGAAAGAAGAACATAACTTCAGAAGAGTAAGCATGCATACGAAGCCAGTACCCAGTGGCCACCTGTGGTCTTACGACTCATTGGGGCTGATAATAATAATAATGGATTGGATTCTCTATGGCTTTTCAAGGCACCACAACCGCTTTACATTATTGGTCCATTATTCATTCAGTCAAACATTCACACACACTGGTGTAAGCTACAGCGCTTGCCACAGCTGCCTTGAAAACAGCCCCTTCCACGACCGCCCAATATTCATACACCGGTGTGAGTGACAATGCTGGCCCAAGATCTTTAAGTGTCTTGACTCCGGACATGACAGCACATCAAAAAACAAATATAAAGAGACTAAGCAAGAAAAT
Organism: Gymnapogon annona; assembly: GCA_029814585.1. Classification (NCBI taxonomy): domain Eukaryota; kingdom Metazoa; phylum Chordata; class Actinopteri; order Kurtiformes; family Apogonidae; genus Gymnapogon; species Gymnapogon annona. The sequence continues at coordinate 3,753 of JAPTHA010180466.1, read as the reverse complement.
GCAATAAATAAAGAAACAAACACAGCATGAAACACAACCCATTCTCCGACTCTATAATCTGCTATTCCACCTTAACCAGCTCTCTGATCAGAAAAATCAATGCCATCCCAGTTCCCCGGGCTTGAAATAGCTAAAATAGACAACAGAGGATTTAGTTAGAGCTTTTCTGTTCTGTTGCTTCCCCCTTTCTGACAGGAGACCAGTCACAGTTCCCCCCTCCCGTCCATCACTTGAGAATATCCCATACAGTTATCATGAGATCTAAACACACCAGCTGTATTGTGTCAAAACACCCACCTTCTCCCAGCATCTCTATCTTCTCTGAGCCCCCTGGGAACAACTGGACCACACAACACGAACACACAAGTCTTTTTCCTCCTCTCTCGGAACAAGAGCTTGTGCCTAATGACCTTTACACACAGACTGTAGCTGCACTCAACACGTGGCTTCACGCAGTGCACTCCACATTCACAGGCATTTACCAAGAGCAGCTAGAAAGAGAGAAAGGGAAAGAAGAAAAAAAGGACAGTAAGAAAAGTCTGGGATGAGTCTCCTGGTTAATTGTCCTTTGCTTTGGGACTCTGGCTCAACCCATGGCTCATTAGCTGAAAGTTTGAACCTCCACCGACACGCAGAGCGCTGATTGCTGCATTTTATCCCCTATCTGCAGCTTCTTATAGCCACGTATGTAATTAAATATTAGCAGTTGTTGTTTTATCACCCAGTGATTAGGCCGACGGCCGAAGTACTAAAATACTTTACACAGTAAAAGGAGAATCATTGATGCCAATTAAAGAATTCATGATTGCATTTCAGCGAAATGAAAAGGGCCGTGTGTGAGATTTGAGTAGGTCATTACAGACTCAATGAGTGATGAACCTTCTTTAGTGACAGTTCTATATTTTAATTAACAATTCTCAATGTGTGTGTGTGTGTGTGTGTGTGTGTGTATATATATATATATATATATTTTAGTTTTTTTTATTTATTTTTTTTCTGGGTCCTTAGCCCATTATGAAACATTGTCACTCTGAAGACATATTAGTACCCATTCTTTCAAAGTAGTATAGAAAGTTAACATCATTAAGGTAATGAGAGAAACAAAGTGCATTTGAAGTTATCGATTACAACATGGATGTTTTCTTAAATGCATGTGTAGGTTGATGAAGATTGTGGCATCTGGGGATTGAATAACAAACAGGATTATGGGGTTAAGGAAACATCTTTTGTCTTGAATATATATACAATATATATATGTGTGTGCGTGTGTGTGTGTGTGTGTGTGTGTGTGTGTGTGTGCAAAAATAAAGTCATCGATATTGTATTCAATCATAAAAGCGTAGTTTCACCCATGTCCATGTGCACTGCACCATGCCATCCCACCTACCTACCTAGGAGGGGCTTAGCAATTCCATTACTGATTGTTTAGTTTCCTACAACCACAAATTATTAGAATGAGTGATTAATTAATGAATTACTTATACTTATGTAACCAGGTAGTAAAATAAGAATATCTTCAGGATACGGTAGAGCCATATGGTTTAAATTTTCAGTTGTGATGATATACGTTCCTACCCTCACCTATGGTCATGACCGAAAGGACTAGATCCTGGATACAGGCGACCGAAATAAGTTTCCTTCTGCAGGGTGGCCAGGCGCACCCTTAAAGATAGGGTGAGGAGCTCGGTCACCAGGGAGGAGCTCAGAGTAGAACCACTACTCCTCCACATTGAGGTCTGGGCCTCCCTGCTTAGACTGTTGCCCCCGCGACCCGGCCCCGGATAAGCGGTTGAGGATGGATTGATGATATAATAATAATAATAATAATAATATAATAATATTAGATGTGTGTGTTATCGGTTGAGCTACTCAACCGTTTCTACCAACTGTCTCCATCGTGATGGAGATTTAATGGCTTTGGAATCAGCATCGGGTGTGCTAGCTAGCTAGCTGTACGACTTTCTGGTCATAGACTCCACCGGCCTCCATGGGACTCTTTCGTTTTTTGGTTGTTTTTCCCACTGGTGACAGCATCCGAAGGAGTGTGTGTATGTGTGTTTGTGTGTGTGTGGGTGGGGGGGGCGTGTGAGTGAGTGATCTTTCGTGGAGTGATCTGTGTTTGCAGTTTAAAGATATTTACGTTTCAACTGTTAGCGGTTAGCAGCTGAAAGCGCTATGCTAATGGTGGCTGCGGACCTTTTTCACTGCCGTTTCTCTCCGAAGGACACATTCAGCCCCTCGTTATCATTATCATCTCTGCAACTTCAATCATGTATACTGCCTTTGTCTTTGTTGTCCATGTTGTGCAAGATTTCAGTTTGTTGTGTTTCTGTTCTGCTCTGTTCTTTTTTTCTACTCTTTGTATTAACCTGCTGTTTATGAAACTTCTCTGGGGACTAATACATTTATTTTCAATTCAATAACTTCATTTTGGTCAGCAGATGGAATATGTTTAACGTTGCGCAGTGCCACATACTGGCTGAGAGCAATGAATTATGTAAAAGTACCAGAAGGAAGCTGTGGAATGCTCTGTGTTCCGCTGTGGATGGCCTCTGATTCAGATGGTGAGAAGATTGATTAAACATCCTATGTGGGTTTAAGTGTTTTTGCAAAATATTGTCTGAAAATGGTTTAATGTTGTTTTATGCACTTTTAAGAACACATATAGTGCGACTGTTTGTAGGATTGTCAAGGTTTGTGGATCAGAAACCCAGGATACAAAGGGAAGACCATTTGCTCTCTGAATTCGGTATGAAGTAACTGGGTGATAATTTCTGTTGAATATCGTTGGTAAAAATCTATAAAGTATACATTGGGAACTGAAATTTCTGCTAAATTTGACTGATCTTGTGAGTATACGCCATTGTGGTTACTATGTTGTGTTTTCTATTCATACGGGGATGCCACTGTTGTATTTGTATACTGTATTTGCACTGAATCTGTGATGCATTTATGTTGTCCATTTTTTCCACGTGATGTCTTTCTGGCACTGAAATATCACTGAATTTCTACTTTTATGTATTTATCATAGCTTTTTGTCAGACATTTCTTTCGGGAAAATTAGAACCTTAAAGAAAAATTGAAGGAAGGTACAACACAACTCAAACTTCTGCACAGGGGTCAACAAAGAATCTTTGCAGAGGTATGGTTTTGACATTAATATCTTAATGTTTGCTTCCAACTTTACCACTGCTCCCCTTCTGCTCATCTACAGCAGCAGCAACATTGACCACGGTCACAGCTAAAACAGAATCAGCTAACTTTAGCAGGTTATCACATCCCTGTACAACACACTTCACCTTCATATTCAAGCAATTTCATTCATGCTTAGATTGTAGATATTGAACCTTTACAATATTTAATCACAAAGAATAAGGCTAAAATATCCTTGACCTACCTCCAAGCTGCATAATAACTGATAGAACATATAATTCAAATAATTATTATATAACTAACAACACAACAAGTAACAACTGTAAACATTTGTATACATCATGTACATCAACTGTACAACTGCACATCATGTATATAGTATATACACAAACGTATATATTATTATTTTATAAACAAATGTGTATAGTATACAGGTGCATATATATATAAGTATATGTATATATGTGTAAGGTGTATTTATATGCATATGTGTACATGTGTATGTATGTAGGTATATGTATAGATAGGTATTTGTATATATGTGTTTTGTGTATTTATATGCACGTGTACATGTGTATGTATGTAAATATAGGTATATAT